>APFE031254313.1:383702-413571 GCA_000404065.3 Pinus taeda | reverse complement strand
TGAATTTGCATGGAACTTAATCTTATTAGGCATCTAAATATTCATGTGGCATAATGTAAATTGTTGGCTTTAAATGATAATTTAAATATATGAAATGGATAACCATCAAGCGTTTTACCTTTGACTGATTATATATTTTAAATGACCAAATTTCAAATTTTCAACATTTTTTATTGAAACATCCACAATTGAGTTTTTTCAAATTTTGGTTTTTTTCCTTACGATAAATATATGAAAAATTTCAACATAATTATTTATTGAATGGTAATTTTTTAATCAAAACTTTATTAGTGAAGGGTTAATTTATTATGAGAACATCACTCTTGAAGGGCAAAATTTTTAATGTAAAGTTTCTTGCATAAGGACCCAGAACATCAAAAAAAAATTGTATGACGGGTAAACAGAAATCCAAATTCCTACCCTGGTTGCCGCTGAGAGTCAGAGGCAAATTCCGCTCAAAAATTTCAAATTCACCAGATCCCGGCCAGGAAATACCGGTCGAAAGCGTTGTGGTTGATGTCCAGGCTCCGCAGCCTGGTGAGATCTTTGCTTATCCGCCAAAAGTTCATGTTTTTTATTGCTATTTCACACAAAATCCGCTTTATTTTTCTGTTATAGAACCCTAAACCTTATGTTATCCTCACAAAAAAGCAGCCATGCTGCTCTGTCTGGAAAGCGTCCAGCGGGTGCATTCGTCTACCTGGATAAATTTATAAACCGTGGGTTGTGTGTATATACATTGTATATCTTTTGGTCGCTCAAAAAACAAGCATATTTATACAATTTTCAAAGACATCCATAATGCTTTGCTTTGAGTGTGTTGGATTCCTGGAAAACATTAAATATATCCACGGTTTTAGGTTCATTTTAATTTGGATTTTGGTTTTACCCCCTTCTTTTCAAGGGGGTTTATAATGTTTGTTTTGTTTTGTTTTTTTTTTTTTTTTTCCTCCGGCTTACTTATGTTACTTTTTATTATTATATTGTTTATTTAAGAGTGTTTATTAGGTATTTTTTTCAGTCTTTTATTAAAGTGTATTTTTTCCTTTATATTATTATTTATTTATCAAATTTTTTTATTGATGTTCTTTTTTATTTATTATATTGTTTTATTAGAGTGTTATTAGTATCTTTTTATTTTTTTACGTGTATTTTTTCTTTTATTTTATTTATATTTATCAATTTTTTAATATAATATATTTGAAATTATTTAAACGGTCAACTTATCTCGTACATTGACATATTGATATATTTATCAGAAAATCATATATATTAAAAATGAAACAATTTGATATCTAAATTTTGAATTATGAATAAAGAATGTTTCCAAATTAGATTTTATTTATTAACATTACATTTTATTATATGTTATATTTTATTTACATTGTCTTATATTATTTATCTCATTGTTTTAGATGTAAAAAGTTATATTTTTTTATAGATTACTTTATGTATTATGTTTTATTAGTAAATCTAGAAACTAATTTGAAAATATAATATAATTTTTTACATTGAAGTTGAAATATGGAAAAGAGAGAGAGAGATTGGATGCAACAAAATGAATTGTCAAGATATATATAGAATTTGTGTTCATTATGATTAGAAAGGATAGGCTTTTGATATAGAGGAATGTGGCTCTCCTAATTCTTTCACTACATAACATGAATTCTTCCACTATATAACATGGTTAAGACCATGCATCATGGATGAAATAAGAAGAGCAATACATGTTATTGAGCAATGAGTTAAAACGAAAACTATAAGCATGAGCCAATAATTTTACCTCCACACTCTAACAAGAAAATTGTTGGAGTAGAGGAATTTGCGAGTGTTATTGTAATGATGACAGTGTTCATTATTTATGTAGAAGAAAGCATAGAGTATTGTGCTAATGAAGGTGTTGAGTATGAGGATTTCCAACCACTCATCTCCAAGCAACCCAAAGAAGAAGGATAATCTATATGGAAAATAAAATTCAAGTGGCAGCTTGGATGTGTTGGGTGTTGGATATGGTTGTCAAATTTGTGCTAGTGGTAGCTTGATGGGCATTGGATTTGGCAACCAAATTTGTGCCAAGTGATGAACTGGCGCGTGTTGGATCTAGCAGTCAGAGTTGTGCCAAGTGGCAGCTTGGCATGCACTGGATATGACCTCTGGATATGCGTTAAGTAGTAGCTAGTAGGTGCTAGATGTGACCTCTAGATATGCACTAAGTGTTGGCCTAGTGAGCGTTTGATTTGGACATTGATTTGTGCCAAGTGGTAGCTTAACCAAGGCCAAATCTGGTCATCAGATTAGCTCCAAGTGGTGGCCCATAATGCCTAAGATTTGGTCTTTGAATATCCACCAAGTGGCAACCTAGTGGCCTTTAGATATGGCTCCCGAGTTTGCACCAAGTGGTGGTTTAGTAAGCGTCAATATACCCATGTGCCTCTTACAGAGCCACTAGATTATGGTCATGTGGCCATTACAAAGTCGTCATATCTCTAATTGAGCAACGTGGTTGTTTCATTGTCGTCATATATGGCCATCAGATTTTCCACATGAGAGATATATACATGCTAGATCTGGGCATTCAATTGTAGCCACATGGTTGTCGTAGAACCGTCAAATCTGGGCTTCCATTCATGCCACCTAGAGCACTTAAAGTCATTAGATCTAAGCATTGGATTCATGCCACACAACGAGATTAGAACAACAAATAATGGCCATCAGATTCATGCCACTTTGCTTGCTCAAAGATGCTTGATCTTGTTATTTATTCATGCCACTTAACATACTTGCAAAATGGACAATTTGACCCTTTAATGCATGCCACTTGGCAAGATCTCAATCACCACAGGGTTTTCTCTAAATGACAGTGGGAGACCACACGTTGAGTTGAAGCCACCAAATTTTAATCCACGTTATGATTTGACAACCACTAGGTCTAGTTATTGAATTTCCACTCGCTCTTTCCATTCAATTTATCCCACAAGGTGAGTGAAGGGTGGCCCAATTTGACCAGCGAATTTAACATGTCAAAATGTATAAAAAGAGGAAAATTTACAGAGAAAGCATTCAAACTTTGGAGAGTCTAGAGACTAGGCCATTGTATTCCGGATACAACTGTTTTTTTTTTATAGAAACGGATAGAGTGATATATTAATTTCTGGCCAAAATGCCTCAATACTGATTACAAAATGCTAACCAAAGTCCAGAAATCTCCTTGGCCAAGAACGATGTGTCTTTTTCTTTGCTACGCCAGATATTTTTACAAGCTATTTTTCGGGCAACTGCCTCTATCTTTCCTACTTTAAAAATGCATACAAACTGCTCCAATAAAAGACAGTAAAACATATTCACTAGACATTTAAGGAATGGGATCCCAGCCTTCTTCTCCATCTCTGAGGATGACTTCGAGGGGGAGGAGAATAGCTTTATTAGCTTCAGCGTCAGCATCTTTGTTGTTGTCTCTCTTGACATGATAGAAATTCAAGCTCTGAAAGGAATTTGACAGGGTTCTTATTCTGATGATCAATCTAGACAGTCTTAGATATGAAGGGGAAGAGCTGTCTACAATGATTTTTATGATAGACTGAGAGTCACCCATCACAATTGCATCGTTGATACCGAGAGATTTAAGTTGCTTCAAGCCTTGGAGAAGGGCCAGGGCTTCAGCTTGAATGCTGGTATTGAAGCCCACTCCCTGGGCATATCTGAGAACGATTCTACCATCAACATTTTTAACAACTCCACCAGCTCCGGAACTGCCTGGATTGCCTTTAGTCGCCCCATCAAAGAAGAGGATGGAATGCACCTGCTTTGTGCAAAGAGCCAAGAAATATGGAGCATTAAGTCTAATTTTCCATTCTTTGAGAGGAACGGGGAACCTGGCAATTTCAGTGAATCGGAGATCCAGGGTATCGCTCCAAGTAGCATCGTGGTCTCTCAGGCCTGCCCCGTCCAGTTGATCTCTGACACATTCCTTTAACTGGCTTTTGATTTTAACCCAGACAATCTTGTGGTCTCTCTTCTTATCTCTGAAAATACTCTGATTTCTTTCCAACCAGGTGTGCCAACAAATTAGTTTAGGAAGAATGCACCAGACAGCTTTGATATGCGCATTCTGAGGAGAGCCTCCAGGATACGAACGCAGCCAGTTTGAAAACAGTTCAGGAATGCTTTTGGGGAGGACAAAATCCAAACTCCAACGGCCTAAGGCCTCATTCCAAAGATCTGCCATGAATTTACAATTGAGCATCAAGTGAGCAGCAATTTCTGCGTTTTCTCCACACAACAAGCAACGAGAGGGGCCTATATAGCCTCTTTTCTGTAGTCTATCATCAGTCAAGATTCTCTGATGGCATAAGAGCCAGCAGAAGTAATCAATTTTAGGAAGCAATGATTGGGACCAGATCCCTTTCCATGGATTCGGATTTGGAGGAACGTGGGGATGCGATAAGATCTGCCTGTAACCCTTAGAGGCTGAAAAACGCCCAGGGGTCGGACCCTAGCCACGGGCATCCAATTTCCGGTTGTTCAAAGGAGCCTTTCCATTTAAGAAGTCTAAGAAGATTGCAAACTCGTTGGACAGGATCTGGGGCACCTCAATGTTAATCCAATTATGTCAGTCTCCATTCTCCCAATTAGAAATATCCCACAGAGTAATGTAACCTACTCTGTACATCCAATCTTTCAACAAAGTCAGGGAACAATCATCGGCCAGAGTGTCATAGCCCATTATAAGGTCCTCCCATATTCTAATTTGCTTGCCATTACTAGGGATCCAATGTGCATGTTGGCGAATTAAGAAGGAAGATTTTGCACAGAGCTTTTGAATTAGCGAGCCAGAGTTTGCTATGGGATGGTCCAAACACCTTTTTTGCTGCCCACGAAAGAATTGTTTCCACAAGGCGAGCTGAGCCCACCCCAGATTTGGGGCAATTATCCTCCAGATCAGCTTTGCTCCCAACGCAATGTTCTGCGTGCACATATTCTTAAAATTCAATCCGCCTTCCAATCTGGGCATGGTGATTTTAGACCAGCTTATTAAAGGGATTTTCTTTTCGTTTGCTTTCCCGCCTTTCCAAAAGAATTTTCTTATATGATCCTCCATTTTCTTCATAATTCCAATTGGAGCCAGCATCACAGCAAACTGATAGATGGGCAGGCTATTTAGGACTGCTTTTATAAGCACTGACTTGCCTGCTAGATTAAGCCAGTTAAATCCCCAGGAATGGATCTTAGATTCAAACTTTTCCAGCAGGGGCAACTAGTCTCTGCTGACAGCATGTTTTTGGAAGATAGGGAGACCCAAATACTTGAAGGAAGACCATGACGAGGAGGCCGCGAAACCAAAGCAACTGGAGATGGCTTGCAACAAGGAGGCAGGGGTATTCCAGCAGTAGATATGGAATTTAACTTTATTGAGGTTGCTTCCTGAATCTTCACAATAGTCATCAACCACGTCTTTGAATCTTTTAGCTGAGATCACAGAGGCAGCACCCAACAAGAGGGAATCATCCGCGAATAACGCATGATTTATATTATTAACTCCTCTCGCAATGTTCAGGCCCATTAATTCTTGATCTTGTTGCTTTTTGTTCAAAAGGAAGATGAGGACATAAGCTTGAAGGACAAAGAGCAGAGGGGATAGAGGACACCCTTGCCTCAATCCACGAGAAGCTTTGAAGAAATCAGTGGCCCTCCCATTCACCAGAGGGACTATCCATGGCTCGCTGATGCAGGCCTTAATCTAGTTGATAAATTTGGGCCCAAACCCAAATTTGCGTAGATATCCATCAGAAAACTATGTCTCACTCTGTCAAAGGCGTTCTCAAGATCTAACATGACAACCATTCCTTTCTCTTTGCGAACCAAACTAGAGTGAATCACCTCTTGGACCAGGATAAAGTTATCCACAATCTATCTTCCCTGAATAAAACCTCCCTGGTTCGCTGGAATGATGTCAGGGAGAATGATTTTTAATCTGTTGGCAATAACTTTCGTAATCAGCTTATAGCCTATATTACAAAGGGAGATAGGATGAAACCGGCTGAAGGTGTTGGCGCCTTTCTCCTTGGGGATGAGGGCCAGGAAGGCCGAATTAGTGCTTCCCCCAATTTTCTGACACTCTTGAGATTTCCGGATCATTCTGCATAAGTCTTTTTCCACAATCTGCCAACAGGACTGCAGGAATCTGGCAGTAAAACCGCTGGGACCCGGGGCCTTATCCGGTTCCATAGCGAAGAGGATGTTTTTTATTTCATTATTAGAGATCTCAGCTTCCAGGAATTGATTCTTTCTGGCGGTAATCAGTGAGGGCACCTCATTCACAAGGGAAGAGACATGTCCCAAGGCCTCTTCTTCACTATAGAGGTTTTTGAAATGAGTGAAGGCACCGTTCTTTATGCTTCGGATTTCTCTATGCATGGTGGTCTCTAATTTAATTTCAGAGATGGAGTTGAGGCATTTTCAGGCCTGAGCTTTCTTATGGAAGAATGTAGAGTTTCTATCTCCCGCCCTGAGCCAAAGACTGCGAGATTTCAGTCTCCAATACTCTTCCTCAACCAAGCTAGCCTTAAGGAGCATGTGCTGAAGATTAGCCTCCTTGTCAAGTATTTCTTTTGTGATCTCAACATTTTCCGAAGCCAGATGGTGCATCTCAAGTCGTTCCTGAATCATTTGCCTTTCCACAGCAAGATTTGGTAAGGATTTTACCCAAGTTTTTAGAGCAGCTTTAACTCTCCTAAGTTTCTTCTCCCAGACAAATAAGGCAGAGCCTTTGACTGGGAGCTTCCAGATTTCTTTTATCATAGGCAAGAATGACTATTCCTTGACCCAATGAGAGTTGAATTTAAATGGAATGGGACCTTGGTCCAAATGAGCCAGCAAGTCAAGTTTAATGGGGCGATGATCAGAAACACTACAAGGGAGGATATGCATTCTGGACTCTAGACCAAGAAGAAGAAAAGAACTTTGAACAAGGAATCTGTCTAACCTTGCAGCAATATGTCTCGGGCCGATTCTTTTGTTTGTCCAAGTGTACTTCCCGGACGAAGGCTTAATATCTATCATGTCCCAGTCTTAAAGCAAGTCCTCTATCCATTCCCGCGCCGAGTCCCTAATAGTGCTTCCTCCACGTTTTTTTGACAATGATAAGGTGAGATTAAGATCCCCTAATATTATTATATTAGCTAAATCTTCAGAATCTGCCAGACTTCTGATGGAGTCCCAGCAATGCTTTTTCTCTCCTGCACTGACAGGAGCATACACGTTAAAGAGGGAGAGAGTCAGATCTGTTTCTACGTGTTGTATCTTTGAGAATAACCAATGAGTGTTTTTGACTTCTTTGATCTTTATGAATTTGTTAGCATTCCAAATAGTGCCCAGTCCACCTGAAGCACCTCGAGCTGAGACTGCTTGTCCTTCGCTTTTCTTCCACAATTTCTTACCAATCTGGAGGAAGGCATAGTCATCCATTTTAGTCTCCTGGATAAGGAGTAGGTCGGGGGATTCTGATCTTATCAAACTTCTTATAACTTCTTTTATTCTGCTCCCCATACCCCTACAATTCCAGGAGACGATCTTCATCACTTGCTTTTTGGATGGTGAGCTCCCCTAGAGCTCTGGGATTGATTTTTGTTCTTCTTAGGAGTATTTGCCAAGAGTTTCTCGAGGGTTGGTTGACTTCCATGGAGTTTGTCTTTGTAAGTCTCTTGCTCTCTTTTTTCCCGAGCAGATTTTCGGCCACTCATTGATCTTCTGGCTGAGATTTGCGAAGCCCCTATTTCGCCTTCTTCTTCTGATTCCTCCGAACCTTGCACTTCCTTTGTCTCTTCAATGAGGATCTCTTTAGGTTTGTCTTCATCACTTTCCATGTGCTTTGATCCTGAGGATGTCTCCTTGTGGGTTGATCCTTCCTTCTGCATCTCTGGTTCTTGGGTGCCTTCTATTGTTGAGCTTAACTATGTAAATTTGTTTCCTTGCTCTTCCATGATAGGGGTTTGGTTTCTAGGGGCTGCCTGAGGGCCATTGCCATTTGTATTACCAGTTCGAATGGCTTTATGGGCATTTTTGGATCTTTTAACCTGAGTCCAACCTTCATCCTTGCCTTTCTCCACTTCACTATTCTTTGGATAGTTTCGAGCAAAATGGCCATAAACATGGCATTTCCAGCACTTGAACGGAAGCTGCCCATAATCTAACTTTTGAACATGAGACCAACTTCCAACCCTAATCTTTACTGCCTCGGGTAGACCAACCTCCAGGTCAACTTCAACGCAGATTCTTGCACAATCGTATTGGTATTTGTTGTTTGCTCGGTCGATGAATTTTCCCAAGGTGTTACCGATATGCTTTAGGGACTCCCAATTCCAACAATGCACTGGCAGATTGGGCAGCCTAACCCACACAAGAACGGCTGTGGGAACATCAACAGTTGGGTCAAAATCGGGCATCCACTTGTTGAGATACAACCCCTGAGGACCCATGAAGTAGGGGTCGTTTCGGAATATCAGATCCTTATCATCCTTATCAGATAATTCAAACATAAAGAATCCCTTCCCTAGAAAATACGAGGTGACACCATTTTTAATCAGCGGAGCCCAGTTTCTAGCAACCCAGCTCTATGTGGATTTGGGGGAGGGCCAGAGGCCCGTGAACTGTCCAACCAAAGCTCTCTTAGCCAAAGAAAGGGCGACCTGGATCGGACCCTCAGGGGAAAGCGAAATCTCAGGGATGTCATCCAATCGTTTCACGAACTTTGCAGCCTCCGAAACTTTCTTCTTCGGCAGGGATTCTAGGAGTTTGGGAAAAGCTTCAGCATCAGAAGGGGGAAGCGGAGGGGGCGGCTCCATTATTGCAGCGGCCACAGATCCCAGCGATCAAGCCAGAACCCCTCAAGCCATCGCAGAAAGGAGCAGAGAGGAAAGGAGCCCCGGAAAATCCATAGAAACGGAGGCTTAGGTCGCCACGCAGAGAGACCAGAGCATTGCACAGGGGAAATCGCCGCGCAGGAGGAGGACCGACATTGGAATCACTGCCCACAGGAGGACAGCAGAGCCCACCGAAGCAGTCAGAGGACTGAGCCGATGGCACCAGGCATCGAGAAGTTGCAGAGCAAGCTAAAAAAAGAAACCTAATTCAAAAGAATAATGTGGCAACCATTCCTGATACAATTGTTGATTAATGAAGAATCAAAAGTTTTCCATACATTGTTGGGTATGATTTTGTGACTTCTCTGTTATGTGCCATCAAATGTTCACTTCCTTTAAGTATGGTAATGAAGTTGCAGGTCTTTATTTGCTTATGTAAATGAAGTTAAAATCCCTTAAAAGAGTGCTCCTATACTTGAAGTTCCCATCTCTACAATTCTCATAAGTTACAGATAATAGTTTTTGTGTAAGACAACATATTATCTTATACTTTTCAAAGTGTCACAGATAGTAGATTCTATGTAAAACAACATATTGTCTATGAATTCTACAAGCTTTCTTCATTCATCATTTATATTCAGCAATCAAATGGAATTTTGAGATTGTCATGTCACTTAAGTATTGCGGGTTTAAAACCAAGTCTTTCAGGTCCTTCATTTGAGAATACAACATACAATTTTTTTTTCTCGGAAAATGCTAATTCTATTAACTGTAAAACAAAGTAAAAATACAAGGGGGCGAGGCCTCGGGAATCATCCTCCGATGGCACTCAGAACAACATAAACTATCCCTTTTGAGGGAAGAACCAGATACATAATCAAGAGAACAGATAATGCCACCAGGAATTAACCAAGGAAACATGAAGAGGAGGAGAAAACCGTCTGTCGAGAGCATATGACCAGAGCACGAGACCATTACAATGCTCAAAATTCCAGAGACCATTACAATGCTAAAAAATCCTGAAGAGTTTTACATTACTAAGCAACACAGAGAAAATTAAGTCCGCCTGTCTGAAGATATCCTACTCGAGCTGTGTCCATAACCGCTTGAGCTTGATCATGTTAGTCATCCAAAAACCAAAAAAGGAGAAGGCCCAGATGGCCTCAAAATGCATCTTCCTCATGCTGAGGTTTCTCCACCATCGGACAGACGTTATCCTTCCATGCATCCTCATGTCCAACATCTTCCTCACCTGGGTACCTCATCAGGGGGCACGTGTCACTATCCATCTCTTCCCGAATCCTCGAGACAACAGTTTCCGGAGGCCGAGAGGCACTGGGAGCCTTGCTCCTTTCCAGTCTCTCCCCCTGATCTTTCACCAGAATTTCCCCTGCATTGCCCTATCTATTGCTTTGACTGCTGACTCCTTGGAAAGCTTCCTGAGAAGGCTCAGACATTAGGCGCACCCGAATTGGGGGCGGAGCTTCTTCTTCAGAGAAGAGAATGGTGATATTGGCAGTGATTACAGGTCTATGCAAATTGCTCTGAAAAGTGAAATGAGTTGTTTGGAACCCATGATACAGAATTGGATTGTGAACAGGATCCACAGAGCTCGAAGCCGACTGATTTCCCCGCCCTCCCCGACTTCCCCCTGAACGACTCCTCTTGCTGTGGCGCACCATGATGAGGGGAGTCCACAGAGGCCGAGACCGGAGGGTGATGAAACAATCTAGAAAACCGAAAGCAAAACCCAGAGATAGGTTACACAACACAGGAACCAACTTAAGACACGGACGGTCGGACTGTGAATGCAGGGAGAGCGACGCAGGGGAAGTAGAAAGCTTGCCAAAGTTTCCAGAGACCAGACCGCTATCTAAACGCCATACTTTCCCAAGCCAGAGATGAACAAGAAACGAAATACACAGAGAAAACTCACCTTTGTTTGCAAGGAACATCCAGCCTCCGAAACCCACTTCCGGCTTTAACCAGAGACACGAAGGCAGGGCGCTTATAGTGGTAATGAAATCCTTGGATGCCATGGATAAAATAACCAAAGCCATACCTTGAACGGGACAAGTAGTAAATGTAGAGAGCGTGCCAAATCTTCTGCTCTGCAAATGATCCTTCAGGAACCGAGCGAACCACCTGAGTATCACTCCCATCAACCGAATTAGCTTTTGGAGAATCTCGCGGGTCTGCGTCTGGCAGTACCTAGCTCCTCCATCTGTCCTATGCACCATTATTACACATTGATTTCACCCGCATCCTGTTATAGACATTTTTGGGGACTTCAACCCCAATCACAAATGTCCATAAACTGAGGGCTCTTAAGTCCCTAAAAGTGTTTCTTCACTGCCTAAAGGAACGAGGTCAACTGATTACATCACCTCCTAGAAGTTCTCCACTGAAAACTGCTCATAAATGGTCAAACTGGACCATACTGAAAGCTCAATGCAGAGGGTGCGATGCATATCACCTTCCCAATGTACAGGGTGTGATGCATACTTGTCTTTGCTCCTTGTAGGGTGCGATGGTCGGGAATGGACAAATGGCAGGGACAAAAATGCAAGGTGGAAGATCATGGAATCTTCCAAAAGCTTCCCCTCTAACACTTGCCACTCCATTTTCGACCAGGGATGACTAAGAGATCATCATTCTCCAAGTGGAAGTAGGAACTATCAGAGAGAGGACACTAATCAAGATCCCAAAAGATGACTCACCTCTCTGTAATCATCCATATATGGATCCCTCATCACAGAGATCCAGAGGCTGGAATTTTGTATCTTATAGAGAAGTGTTGTTAGTATTCTGGTGTGCATTCACAGTCTTGGGTGATTTTGCTTTGCTTGAGGTGAAGAAGGGCTTCTTAGCTAGAGGATGATGCTGGGCCAGAGCACATGGTTGTAATCTTCTTGCTACTTTTCATCTGAATAAAGCTATTTTTATTTCCTTCCATATTCTTGTGTACTTGTTTGTATATGCTTGTATATGGTTAATGCATATCTGATCCTGCATTCTTTATGAACTTAGATCCTTGTTTCTTGCATAGTAGTATGTTGCTGTGATTCTACAGGTCCTTTTTAAGCTGAGCAAACAAAGAGCAAGCGGCAAAACTCTATCAAGAAGGAGAGGAAATCGAGCGCAAGACTCAGGTTGGCCCTCTTGGTTCTCCTCTCATCTATTTTCATAAAAGGAATCAATAGTAGACTTTGATTGTTTGTTTCTAAGATAGCCACCCATCTTAGTGGGAATAGCAGCATCCGTGTGGACACTATTCCCATATAACACATCCGGGTAGAATACAACATACAATTAAGTGACAAACAAGTGACAATAATTATAAACATTAATGTCTTAAGCACAATTTCTACATAGCGAGGAAATTGGTTTCTTAAGGTACAACATTAATTGGCGTTGTTGCCCGGGAGAGAAGACAAGAACACTTTTCCCTGGGTTTTCAATATTTTCCTCTGGTTGTTCAATGAGGAGGAAATATTTGTCTATTTTGAACAAAATCAATAACTCTAGATCCAAAGAGACCCCATACAAGGTCAGACACCTCACAACAGAAAGTTCAAGCCCTTTCAGATTCTGAAAGGCTAGTTTCCAAGAGGGTTGGAAGGCCTAAAGCTCCACTTACACCAAGTCCTACGCTATCTACACCAGGCAGCAATTCATCACATCTTTCACATTCATCTTTTATTGACCAAGAGTCACCTTCTACATCCAATTCATTCCAAGAACCCAACTGTCAAGAATAGTCTTTAGAGTCTGTTACTTTTTCAGTATCTGTTATATTTATTCAACCTGAACCTATAACTACATTACCACCTTTGCACACTTCATTTACTCCTCAGTCAGGTTCCACATCTGCTAGTAATCAAGGTTTAGTAAATTCAGGAGCAAAAATGGCAGCGACTGCATTTTTGATGAATAGGTATGAACCTATCCAATTGCCACAACAATTGAATCAAATGCCACAAGAATACTTGAAGATTCTTCCTTGTTACACAGGGGAGGATGAACAAACAACATAGAATCATGTATTAATATTTTGTAATTTTACAGAAAACCTAAATGTTGAACATCTGGATGTTGTTCTAAGAATTTTTGTCCAATCCTTGAATGGAGAAGCAAGAAAATGGTTTAAAGGGCTTCCTAATAACTCTATTACAACATGGGAAAAGATGGAGCGCTTGTTCACCCAAAGATGGGGAGAGAAAAGAGACCATGGGTATTCACTCACAAAGTTTAATGCTATCAAGAAGAAATTTGATGAAAATGTTGCTAAATTCATGAGAAGATTAAATAAATTGTACAATAGTCTTTCACTGGAGATTAAGCCCCCTCCCGCTGGTACAAAAATCACTTTTGCAGGGGCTTTTGAGTAAAATTTTGGATTCACATTGAGGGAGAGGAG
This sequence comes from Pinus taeda, assembly GCA_000404065.3. Lineage (NCBI taxonomy): Eukaryota > Viridiplantae > Streptophyta > Pinopsida > Pinales > Pinaceae > Pinus > Pinus taeda. The sequence continues at coordinate 400,293 of APFE031254313.1, read as the reverse complement.
ATCCCCAACCCTTGATCAGATCCAAATAGATGCATTAGAGATAGAAGCAAATCTAGTGGCTGCATGTAAAACACCAGATACACAACCTATCCAAGATAAGGGAAAGGCTAAAGTAGAATCCTCTCAAGATCAAACATTAGAGGATATGAATAATGTAATTAGAAATTGTATAATAAATTGGTTAAATTGGAGTTAGAGAGTAATAATTTTCGAGACAAGTACAACAAAATAGAAATTTTAATCCTCAATATAGAAGACAACCTCTGCAAATTTTACAGAAGGAGAGAAAAGATCAAGATCAGATTCAAGCACCACTGTATATAGAGGCAGATCCTGATGGAGTACCAAAGCATTCCAAGGATCATGATGACCATATTTTCACATTGTATGCAGTAGATGAAGATGAACTAGGTGTTGGGGGAGGAGAATATAGTGAAATATATGTCATCTATGATGATAATGAAATTGATGAATGTTGGAAGCGGTTTTCTGATTTTATGCAGGCAGAAATACATAAGAAATATGACTTGAGATCAAGGAAAAGATCTAGAAGTCAAGAATATGAAGGTGAGTAGCAAGTTCCAACTCTCTTACAAAAGGCGATTCCACAAGAGTAAGAACCACAACCTGCAAAACAATTGAATAAAGGAAAGCAACAATAGAATACAAGTATCAAGACTCAGATGCTTCAAGGTGAGTCCTCTCAAGACAAAAGTGACAAAATTCCTTTAGAGAAACTTGTTTCCATTCCACAAGAGATTTCAGTCATGAAGAAACATGAAGATGAGAATGAAAGGAATACTAAAGAGAGTCGTGTTTATTTTCACCAAAGAGTTAGAAAAGACCAGAATTCAAGTACCCCTCATAGAGTTGGCTAAAACACCAGCTTAGCAAAGAGAAATTACAGAGTTTATCAATCTATCTCAGAATGTGAATATAATTGACATTGTGAATTTGCAAGAAGATAAACCAGTAGTGGTTTTTGGGTCACATGTGGAGGAGGTAGATTCTTCAACACCTCCTTTCTACATTTATTTATTGGTTCATGATTTACTCTTGCACAATTGTATGTTTGATTCAGGAGCCTCACATAACCTTATGTCGTTATCAATGATGAAACATTTAAACCTACAAGTTACTAAACCTTACAGAGACTTGTATTCTTTTGATTCACATAAAGTCAAGTGTCTGGGGGGCATTAAAGATGTGGTGGTGTCACTAGCCCAGATTCCAGCGAAAAGTTTGGCAATGGATGTAGTGGTAGCAAATATCCCTGCTAGCTTTGGAATGTTACTATCTAGGTCATGGGGGGCTAAACTAGGTGGTGTTTTGAAACTAGATTTTTCTTATGTTGTCATACCAATTTTTGGTGGGGAAGAAAGGAGGCTATATAGAGAAATAGGATTTATTAGAACAATTACAAATAACGAAGCAAGTAATTCACCTGTATATAGCCAGGAAAAAGATGACTTTTCTTGCTTCAGACAATGCATAATTGGTTGAAGATAACCAGAGGCAGCTTACTTCAGCCTGTGTAAATACAAAGCTGCAAAAAGAAGGGGTGTGAAAGTGCTTCTTAGATGGAGCCTATTCTAAAGAAAGAACATGTGATGGTTTCCTTTCATAGCATGGAGGTCTTCAAGTTCATCAGTCGGGTGTTGGACATAAAGAAGAAAACCAACAAGTGGGAAATGTTGGACAACAATATGTTGAGCCATTTATCATAGCAAAAGAGGCTATCTTATGTAAAAAGAAAGCTGATAAAGAGATTGTTTATCATTGCATTGAAGAACACAATGATGCCCATGGATAAGAGGTAAAAAATCTATTTGAAGTTGGCCATATGTCATATAGTGATGTGAAAAATTTTCTTTTATTTCTTGAGGTCATAATTACAAATTATTTTCAATCAAAGCTCAAAGATGAAAAGTGGAGACATAAAAGTGACATAGATCATTTTCTTAAAGATGTTGTTGATTTTTCTATTGAGCATATTATCCCAATAGAAGGTTTATTCGAGCAAGAACCTTCATACATAGAGATTTTTTTCTTTTGGGGCTGATTAAGACTATATTTTTTCTTATACTTTTGAAGATCATGTGGTAGATTACATGGAGAAATTTATTAGCAACCTATACATACCATTTTGTGGATATATTCCTAATTTTTGTTGTGAGATGCCCTTATGCATAGTTTATTTTCTGTTAAGGATGAACTGTATTTTCAAAATTCACTGGCATAATGGTTCTAGATCAGGCACTCAAATGCTAACCTAGTATCATTGGAAGATTGACTTCACCTGATTAAGATCAGTCATGTACATAGGTATGAACCTGTACATAAATAAACTCAGGTGTTGAGCATTTGGTTTTTAGTTGCGGTTCTTCAGTTTAATTTTAGATGATAAATAAGGGTGATTGTCCCAGTTGGAAACCAGTTTGCAGAGGTTTCAGATTTCAAGAATATCAGGGTTTTAGTCTTTCAAATTTCAGGGTTTTCAGAATTTTGGGCTCCATGCCCAACTAAGGCTACTGCCATAGAATTTGAATTGGTTAAGCAATATATGACTCCATACCCGAGGTGAAGGCACTGATCTACGGTTCTTAGTGCTTCTGTGGAAAAAGGACTATCCCCAAGTGGAGCCAGATGTTGTAGCATCCATTGTTATTTAAGTTTTATTTTTAGTTTTATCACAAAATGAAAGAAAAATAAAAAAATATGAAATAAATGGTTGATTTTATATTATTAATGGCTTTTGAAAGTGATAAACTTGCGAGAAGATCTGGGCCATCCGATCAACAGGCCACAGATCCGACGACAATCACATAGTTAACTAGAATGGGGTTTATTTCGGAGATCAGACGCAATGGTGTATCAAATACAGTTTAATTTGCTGAAGTCCAAGCCAAATATTGGGTCAGAAAGTAATCAAGTTCTTTCTTTTAAATCAGACCCGATAAATCATTAACCAACAGTTTTTATTTCCTATCAGGTCCATATGGGAGTCAAAGGGGCGTTGAAAAGGTAGACGCAAAAGGTTTATGAACCAAAGTTCTAATTTTTTGAGTTGTGTAATAACCGATCCATTGTCTAAAGGTCATGCAGGTTCAAGAGGAGCGATCAAGCGATAGCTTGATAAGTACGTTGAGGTGTGTTGCGGGGAAGCAATGAGCACGAAGGTTAATTAAAGCTCAACCCTCGCAGTTGACCGTGACATTAGCACGGTTGACTGAAATGTGTGGCCTGAAATCACTGAGGGGGTTCGACCTCGTTGAAGCTCCCGTACATTCGTTACCCCCGCAGTGAGCTCCCAAAGCTTTCTGCCCCACGTCGCTTTCATATGTTAATTGCCCACGTCACTCACCATACCCTGTCACTTCCTCCACTACTCCATTAATGGATGACAGAGCAACACAAAGATACATCAACACAACCACAGGCTCAAGCTACAGTTTCGAACAACGAACAACCATCACCTTCTAATTTCTGCTACTTCCAGTTATTTTATTTACTTGAGAATGAGGTGTCTTTTACCCTCTATGTAATATTCTGTAATAATTTTTACTTTAGATAGTTAGAGGATAGTTAGGTAGTTTGACATTTTTGGTGACTACCAACTGTCTCATAATGTATAAAAAGATGAAAATTTACAGAGAAAGGGTTCAAACTTTGGAGAGCTTGGAGACTAGGCCACTGTATTCCTAATACAATTGTTGATTAATGAATAATTAGAAGTTTTCCATACCTTGTTGGGTATGATTTTGTGACTTCTCTGTTATGTGTCATCAAATGTTCTCTTCCTTTAAGTATGGTAATGAAGCTGCAGGCCTTTATTTGCTTATGTAAATGAAGTTAAAATCCCTTAAAAGAGCGCTCCTATAATTGAAGTTCCCATCTCTGCAATTCTCATAAGTTACAGATAGTAGTTTTTGTGTAACACAACATATTATCTCTAACTTCTCAAAGTGTCACAGATAGTAGATTATGTGTAAAACAACATATTGCCTATGACTTCTACAAGCTTTCTTCATTCATCATCTATATTTAGCAATCAGATGCCATTATGAGATTGTCATGTCACCTAAGTATTGAGGGTTTAAAACCAAGTCTTTCAGATCCTTCATTTGAGAATACAACATACAATTAAGTGACAAACAAGTGACAATAATTATAAACATTATGGTCTTAAGCACAATTTCTGCACAACGAGGAAATTGGTTTCTTAAGGTACAACATGATGAATTTGGCCCAAGGAATCCAGCCACTTGGAAATCAACCTCTGAATGAAATTAGCCTGGAAAAATTCGACCCAATCAATCCACTGGAAAATCGACCTTGTGCCCTTTTACCAATTATTATTGTGCCTTAAGAAACTCAGCCTCTAGTAAATTGGCTACTCCAATAAAATTGACCTCTCTCTAACAACTTAGCCCTGCAATCTCGACAACTCGACCTCCTGGATTCACACTCAATTTTTCCATACTTCTCCTCCTCTTTGCCCCAGTCTATTAAGCCACTCACACTAGATAAAATCACCCTCTGGTTGTGACTTTCTCTCTTGAGCTCTTGTGTATCTTCACCTCTTCGCTAGGCTTCCTTTATAATCTCCATTAAGTCTAAATCCCTAACCCTAATCTCCCTTCTAGAAGTTATTGGATATCAATGGTTGAGATTATTTCTGGTTCACTTAAATAATTAAATTATTTATCCTTAGAAAATGCCTTAATAGTGCACAATAATTAATTGACTTTAATTACTGTACTTTTCCTAAGTTAGACTTAAGAAAGAAGACACAAATTACTTACTACACCATGCAAGCACCTAGATAGGAAATAAATCTTATTCGACATGCTAAGACACCAAGTCTATACAAAAGGCCTTCTGAAGCTACCACAAGCTTCAACATTTAGCCCATCCTAGATTATTAATGGGCTTCCTTTCCAACCTTTGTGAGCCTCCCATAACAAATCCCAAAGAAACGTGGATGACATGAGCCATTGAATGGTGGAGGTGGATCAAATGGATGGAGAGGACTGCATAATTCCAAGGCCCTATTGTCACATCAAACACTTGCATTGTGTAGAAGACGATGGGCATTGGATGAGCCCAACAAATCAAAAGAGGGAGATCCTATGGAAGAATAAATTTCACATGTCACATCAACACTCAAACTAGCATGGAGAAGGAGGTTCATCAAATGGATGGGATGCATCTCAATGGTGGGTGATTCCATAGAGCATAAAGCCCAGACACCATGTCAAACTCCTAAGAAATATGGTTGGAAAAAGACGCATCTGCATCATGTTATCAAGCTAGTTGAAAGGTGAAACCTTGTGATGAGGCCACAAGATGATATTAGAACTCTATTGTTCCTCCCTCTTTGTTCATGCCATCTCAAAATGAACACAAGTGCACATTTGGGTCTCTCTTGTTTCTTTCTCTAACTCCATATCTAAAACCATTATTGGCTTAGCACTTTTCCTCTAGAGGTTTTCTCATGGCTCCATGATCCCTTTTTTATTGACACAAAGCTTCTCATAAATCAATACAACTCCATATTCAAATTTGCATAATTTTTTAGTGTCATTCATCTTTCCACTTACACTTGGTAGCCTAATTCCTTCTTCTTCTTCAAACACTAACAAAGTAAGTACCATTTCCTCTCGATGTTGCCTAGACACAATAAGATATATTTTGTTGTTCCCTTCATCTTCTTCATTGGAATAACTCCCCCAATGACCTTATTTGAGTTAACCATATGTTGGTGGCATTTTTTTTCACTTTGTGAGTTTAGATCATATACGTATCCCCATCATTATAATACAAGAAGGAGTTGAACACCCAAAGTTGAGATGAATTGTTTAAAATGTCGTTGATCGACTGAGGGTTTTCAATCTATAAATCTTTCACAGACCCTGATTTTGTTGGATATGCTTTATTATGCCACTTTGTTGTAATCCAATAGCCTTATAACTATTCATCCCTTTCCTAAGAATGTATTATAATTTGGAAATTGAACTTTTACAAAACCAATTAGTTTATGCGAGGAAAAAATCCAAGTCATTGAAGTGAGGGTATCAAGTTACATTTACAATTATGGATGAAATGGGTCAAACATTAAAAACCAAAATGAAGTTAACGAGTATATATATATATATATTATAACAATAATATAAATCAATATATGTTTATATTTATATTATGATGTTGATTTTTGGATTTTTTGAAGTTTTGCTTAGTTTTTATCAATATTGATGCAAAGATAAGAAAAATAAATTAAAATTGACCTACCTACCATATTGACTTCAATTGCCACATTATAACTCCTTAACACGTGCATAAAAATTAGAAACTTAAACAAACTTGTACATGTAAATAGACAAAGTTATAAAATACACCATGTTTTCCCTTTCTTTTTCTATTATCCTATGAATGAATTTACAATGCATACAACCTCCAAGGGTTTTGGTTGCTACTCATATTAAATAAAAGAAACAATAACAACAATTATGGTATGTTGTTTTTCATAAAATACTCATTTATCCAACTCTTAGTTGGGCTTATTATATTCAACACATTGATTGTAATATTCATGTCCCTATAAAGCTCAAAAGGAGAAATTTACCTGCTTCTACACATAAGTTGTAATTTCTTCCTTTTAATATTAGTGAACTTGTTATCTTTCACTTCACTTCTAAAGCTCACACACCACCTACTTTCATTGTTTGACCTAGCAAAGATATTGGAACTACTTTTCTTCCCGCTCTTTGTAGAAATTCCTTGTAAATTCAAATTGCTAATTATATTTTACTAAAACAATAGACTTGAATCTAATCTACCAACTGTGGAAACAATTAACGATCACGAAATCATGAAACACACGAGAAATAATTCAATCAACACATTACACAATAATCTTTTGGGGAAAGCCACAATTAAAACCCCCAACTATATGTATATTGCATTAATCAGAAAAATATGAGAAGATTACAATGTTTTGCTCAAGCTCGAGCAACCTTTGCACTATCTCTATCTATCTCACTGCCTCACAAGCTTACTATGGCCAATACTTAGCCAATTTTGCTGCCTGCCAAGCTCATATTTCCTTATGTTGTTTCTCAAGTAATTAGTCCCCTATTAAAAAGGAAATTCCTTATCCAAAACCACACAATCCCTATAGGCCCTTCTCTAAATGCATGCACCACTTGTAAAACTTGGAAAATTATACAATTTATAGTACATGGCCCTTGAACTCCAATCTCAACTGGGTAACTCGAATTTCATCAATGCATGCGTTAATTATGGTTGATTTATCAATTAACTAGTTGAACACATGAAGTTGCACCCCACTAATAGAGCTCCTAATAGCCCCTCCAACAGTTGGAACTAGTTTAATTGACATTGGCTTAGTTTAACTAAATTAAACTATTACAACTCAAATTAAACTCAACCTAGGCTCCTAAAATTTAGGAACCACCCTAAATGACTCAAGTTAGGCCCTGAACTCGAATTAACTGATCCAACAAAGTGAAACTAACTTAGTTAACTCGTACAAGTTGTCTTGTGATGTGGAATTACAATTTTCTCGTAATATAATTCAAGGGAAAATTAAATCAGGATTTTCTTGTTGCCATTTTCAACACTCCCTCTCAACAAGAAATGGATTCACATCTACCTCGATCCAACACCTTTGAAATGTATTGCATGCAACACTTATCTCTGTTGTTATTTCTGCTGCAACATCTTCAACTTAAGAGCATAAAAAAATAAATAAAAATAATCATTTAATTAATCTGCAACTGTCTACACAAGAAATTATGTTGTTGCTAACTCTACTACTGAGCTCCTGCTCTATTTTCAACACCGCTCTACATTCCTTAGTATCTAACTGACATTGATCCTCCTGCCACTGAATAATGTGGGCCCCCGTAGCAACGTAATGATCCATGAGACAAAAACACCTCAATGGAACTTACCCAAATTTATGCAACTCTTGGGGCTATTGCTTCACATTGCCCCACCTCACACTTGGAGGTATGGCTGCATGTGCTCCCTATACCCACTTAGATTGAAATCTCCTCCTACTAGAGGTCTCTGAATGATCCTATTCATCATCATCCTCCTGGTCAACCCAACTGCTAACTTTTTGAGGCTTCATCTTGAGAGCTAAATCATGCTCCCTCTCAACCACAACATTTATAATCCATGCCTTGATCCTCATGGTTGTGCATGCATCTTCCTCTAATGTGTAGAGGCTCTCGATCCAGATACTAAATTGATTGATTTGACATGAAGTAAGATGCTTTAGGTAGGCCTTCCCATCTTTGAAGACTACCTCATACCCTTTGTCTTCAATCCTCAATTTCTTCATCAGTTCAAGTTTCTTGGCTTCATGTCTATTACCAAATAACTCATTAAGAGTCTTCCACATAGAAAAGATAGTCTCTATTCCATGTAGTTTCAAGACTATGTGGTCTCTCACACCCTCCAATATGATCCTCCTAGCTCTAGCCACACACTTCTTCCAATCTTCTAGATTCTAAGCATTAACTGTTATCCGTTTCTGGATATCATTATCAATGAGTTGCTTCAACCCATTATTATCTTCCAGCGTTGCCTCCATGTGGTCCTTCCAAGTAACATAATTTGAGCTTACCTCAAGGGCATACTTGAGTCTTAGTCCATAGAAAGCCATCCTACTAGCTCCAAAGAAATGATCCTGCAAGTTCGATCCTCGTACAATAACAAGTTTGAAATCTCTTCTCTATTGTGATTCCTGCTTTGATACCATGTAGAAATTCCTTGTAGATTCAAATTGCTAATAGTAATGTACTAAAACAATAAACTCGAATCTACTCTACAAACTGCGGAAACAATAAATGATCGTGAAATCACGAAGCATACAAGAGAAATAACTATATCAACACATTACACAATGATTTCTTGGGGAAAGACACAACTAAAAACCCGTACTATTTGTGTATTACATTATTCAGAAAAATATGAGAAGATTACAATGCTTTTAGGTATTGGGGGTTTTTTAAGTGCGTTGTATTAGATATCATTTTGGGATTCAACTGCGTTAAGTAAGTCATTCATCTATGACCATTTTCATGGGAGGTAGTCGTAACTGACTAATTTCTCATGATTTTTGAATAGTCCACTTAGCACTCATTGCATCAGGTGATGCTCACAGGGGTGAAGAAGTGGGATTGAAACTAGTGAAATGAATCACATAGCATCAATCATCACTTCCAGGGCTTGCACCCGGTAACCAAGACTTCCCTCATGAATATTATTGTGTGGGTGGAGTTAACAAGAACTATGTTAGCCCACTTGGTTGGCACACCTAAGTTAAGTCATTTGGTATGTGGGTAGGTTTTGGGGTCAAACCAATGGGCCTTCCACTTGTTTTGTTTTTATTACATATATGACAATGTATATTAACTGTATAATATATGGTAAACCTATTTTTATTACATATATGACAACATACATTAACTATATAGTATATGGTAAACCTATATGTATGCCTCACGTAACAAACCATATACAAAAAAAACCCATACATGAACCGAGTTGCCAAATTGAAATGGAGGGTGTGCATGCATTCCAAGGTCACTTGGCCTAATTCGAGGTGCCACATGGCACCATGTGATTGGGCCACATGGCATGTTCTCATTGGTCCACATCTTCCTAGTCACTGTGCCACATAAGCACCTATGTCGGTGACATTGGATGTCATACTACAACATCTATTGTCTAGGTCCCACTTGGGCCTGCTCACTAAGATACCATGTGGTAGCTTGTGGGAGTGCCACACGACACCCTGTGGTCCCACCTGCACATAAAATTTACTATTGTGCCATACTTCAGATGAAAATAACTTCTTTATACAGACTCGAATTTAGGTGTTGTTCATGCCATTGGAATCGGCTCGCCGAGCTCTTCGACTTGGTGTCAGTTTTGCTAGGATTCAAGGACTTTGAATTTTAGGCCTTTTTGGATCCTCCTGAATCAGTTAGCATATGGTATAGTTGTAGAGAGCATCATAGCGGCCATTTTCTCTAAGGCACATTAGTGCACTATTACTTTATATACACCAGTGCATATTATACAGTAGAAAACATTAGTGCTCTATATGTGATTGATTCTCGATACATATGTATCCTTACACATTGTGAAGTCCTAGTAATAGCAATTATAACAAAAACAACATGACAACAATAATAATACTATTGAAGGGGATAATGTTAGTGTTGTACTTAACAACCCTAGTGCACTTGTTACAGTTATTATCATAGATGCATCCATACATGTGTCATTCACTAGTGAATACAAATGAATACAATGCATTGATATGTTTTAGTGTCAAATTTGTTTGTGTATTATATAATATTTTTGTAGAATACACATTTAAAAAAAATAATTTACCATAAATAAATCAAATATTTTTACAATAATATTGTTTTTTTATATTTCAAGTAATGTGTTTGGATATATTCATTACATTAATATAATATATCATTGAAACAAATATACCACTTAATTCCACTTATGTTCATTGGAATAATGTAAATAAATTATAACCCATGAGGTGTAGACATTCCAAAAGATAAAACTTGTAAGACTCAATTATATTGATCATCATTCATCACTTAAACTATTATCATTGTTGAAGCCACTTAGATGCCTTATTTCTCCATCACTTGTGGGGGATATTGAACTTAGGTTACTGCAAATGTTTTATTGATTATCTTAGCTCCATGTATCCTCTTCATGTTCCTATTAATGTGGAAAAATGCACCACCAACAATTATAATTGGATTTTCTCGGTATGAAGTCCCCATTATACCTCACACTGTTTGGGGTAAGAGTCCCATCCAATATGTGGGCCCGACTGCTACCATGTTCATTTGTTTTCTCTTGGATTTTAGGTGAAGAGATGTTAATGTGAGGGAAAGTGTAAAATACCTAGAGGGTGAATATGAATCAACGCACAAATGATGAACTTGAGACACAAAGTGTAGGAATATAACAACACAAAAATAAGGTCAAGCACATCTCAATAAGAGTTTGTTAGCTAAGACCATCCAAGTTATACAAGAGAAAGATAACTAGAAACTAATTGCCAAGTAGTTCACATCTGATAATTATTGTAATGTGTGGAATAAAAGAGCAAAGATCCATTAGCAAGCATATGAATCAATACAAGCCAGAAATTAGTTCGTTAACATATAACCCATGTGAAATAAAACATGCACACATAATATAAGTATCATCTAACCATGAAAACCATCATGAAAATGCACGAGATCTCCCAAGAGTAGAGAGATTCTCATTGATAATGTTGAAATATCTTGTACATGTTGTATCATAGACCTGTCAAGATCCAATAGTGAAAGGCGAGCTACTCATATCATCTTCAAAATAAGTCCCCTAGAATCACTACAATTGAATCTCCAAAATGCCAAATGTAAGAGTGCTCAGAGCTACCCAACTGCTAACAACCACCTAAATGCTAAAAACCTTGAGTGCTAAAATCCCCCTTCAACTATATGCGTGAGGGTATATTTATAGAAATGGGTAGGTGACTCCTCACCTTCCCCATAAATTCTCAAAGACCTTACAACTTATCACAACCCTACTAACTTTTCATTTTCATATTGACTCTTACATGACTCTTAGTATTTTCTCATTTTCATAATTATGTCAAAATAATATTTGCAATATGATAATGATATTGGATCAGTCACTGAACTCGTTGCCAATAAAAAATTGTTGGTGCTCACCTTTAGTTGCTTTCTTCAATAGTAATTGTTGACAATTGTTATACCAATTGTCTCTGATGCAAGAGCATCTAGCTGATGGGTCATCATGACATAAGGCTGTTTAGTCTCTGAGAGGATTGAGAAGGAAATTGCTAAGTGAACACTGTAGTTGTTTTTTTTTATGTTGTTTTAATTTGGTAAAGGACAGTATTTAGGAAGGTAGAGGATTAATTAGTTAAATTGTTGCAAGTAATTATTTTTTTATTTTCATGTCAACTTTTACAAGATTGTAACGTAGGACAATAAACAATTTTTGGAACTAAAAAATGTAACCAACATAATGTAACCAACAACAGTTAGGAGAAAACAGTTTCTAGACAATTATTGAAAAGGAACAGAATGCAATTGTAAGAGGTTCGACTTTTTGGAGAGAGAGAGAAAAATCTAATAAAAATATCTCTGAGCACACAAACTATTTTCTAATATCCTGTAATTGTCTAGCTATCATTCTATTAAATTGCCTGAAACAGTGAAAGTGCATTCTATTTTTTTATTCCACAAGCATGTACACATATATGTTTATATTTGTATTGATTCAAGCAGGCCAATAAAGCAAAGCAAGCTCACAAAAATAACTAAGGAGTACGTTGCAGAACCGAGGGCATACAGTTCCTGAATTTGTCAATCAAAAGAGCGCAGAGGAATCCTGGACTTTTATATACACTTCAAGCATAAAAGGTAGAGACAAGACGCAAGCATTTTCGAACAGTAAGGATAGACAAATCATACAGGTACTTCTGAAGAATAACCCACTCTGTTTCATTTATAAGAATAAACACAGAACCTCTATTTAAATATACACATAGTCCATGCAATAATGTTGTATAAGGTTTGAAGGGTTATCATAGCATACGGGTTTAGAAACCCTAGTCGTAAATCAAAACCTATAGCAACTACCCATAAGAAGAATAGTGCAAGTCTAGTAGCCTATGACTACATATTGTCAGCGGTCTCAAACTATCAAGACAAGCCACTGTAACCCTAGCCTATGATGAACATAACAAAAATGATAAGAATAATAAGGAACGACCCTACCCAAGTCTAGCCAGCGCACCAAGGAGTCGAAGTCAAAACCCTCCAGGACGAACATACCTGCAACAACAGACATTAACCGAAAATTTGTGAGTATATTGTGGCAGATAAAGAAGAGACCGAAAGAAAATAATGAGACCAGGGTTAGAACTCACCTTACAGAGACAGGGCACTTACATTGCAGTCACCTAGGGTCACTCTGCTCACGAAGGAGCAAGTGCGTAAGTTAAAAGAGTGAAGAGGAGAAAGAACTGATAGCAGAGAACAAAACCTTACCTTGACATTGCGAAAGAAATCGAAGCCAAATACCCTGCGACTGCAACTTGTCCAAGAAACAGAGGAATGTAACCAGAGAACTCAACGAACAGTTGCATAGAAGAATTCAAGACAAGAGGAGTCGCATAGCCCAACTAAATAATTGATATCAATTTTGTATACAGAGAAGTTCCAAGTCCTAACAAGCAAACTATCATCCATAACTCGACAGAGAAAACAAGCACCAGACAGAGAAACAAATAACAGAATACACAGTGTCAAACAAGAGTTCATTACCAGACGGAGAAGCCGACAAGTTTCCAGGTCAAGAGTGGAGCCAGAATACCATAGGAAATGTAACATTTTACAGAGAAAACCACACAGAAGAACCATATTGTAAAACCCTCAAACCTCAACAGTTCACGAGCAAAACGACCGGGAGATAGGGTTTGAGAACCTCATACCAAAGCGGGAGTGACAATTCCGAGGAGTGGAAACTTGTCCAATAAACATTAGTGTGGGTACAAACCATAAGTGCGGAACCCAAATAAATTATAAACTCATTGCAATCAACCGTCAAATGAACCAATATCATATGTAATCAAACTGCTCATCATTAAATTCATTCCTAGTCCTTTTATTAACGTTGGTAAGTGTGACAAAGGGGGTTGGACCCATCAAGTGGTATTAGAGCAGGAAATTGAAAGTGTCAGGATATGGAAGTTGGAAGACGAGGATGTGGGAGAGGTGTGCGCAGAGCAACAGACGAAGGACTGAGGGAAGAAATAAGGATCCTTACTGCTTATTTAGAGGGAGTGGAGGCAGGAAGGAGAAGGGATCCATAAATAAGAGATGACAGTGAGGAAGAAGCCATAGTTACAACAGACGAATTAGATGAGGAAGGGTATGAGATGAGGTTGTTGAGGTCAGTTCTGTTGGCCAACAACAAGCCTAAACCGGAGATTCCTAACTACGATGGCAGCCTGTCCACGGAAGTTCTGTTGGACTGGGTAAGCGAGTTGGACAAGTATTTTGAAAGTGAAGAGGTCAGTGAGGACCAGAGAGTCAAGTTCGCTGCAACCAAATTGAAGGGACACACAGCCCTGTGGTGGGACAGTGTCCAAGCAGAGAGAAGGAGGATGAACAAGTTACCAATAAAGAAGTGGTCAAGGATGGTGGCCAAGCTGAAAGGCAGATTTCTACCTAAGGATTACCAGGTTGCACTTTATCGACAAGTACATAATTTAAGACAAAAATGGATGACAGTAAGGGAGTATCTAGAAGAATTATACTGGGTGAACTTGAGAGTTGGTTATACTAATGACACTCCAGAGAAGACAGAAAGATACGTAAACGGTTTGAGACTGGAAATACTGGATGAAATCAACATTCTTTCCCCGAGAAATATAGAAGAAGCCTATCAGAGTGCTGTGAAGGCTGAGGAAAAGATTACTAGAAAACAAAATGCTAGGAGAGGACGGGGAACCAGCAGATGACGAGGACAATCCTATGGCAGAGGACGGATTTCCAGTAATAACGAAGAGGGCAGCAGCTCCAAGGCTTCAGGAACAGCAGAGAAAGGAGACAGCACTAGAGGTGCTAGGTCATATCAGTGAGGAAGAGGGAATGGCCGAGGTAGAGGAGCTAATTTCTAGTGCTACAGGTTCCACAAATGGGGGCACATATCTTTCGAATGCCCTAAAGTAGAGCAAGCTGGTCAGAGAGGAACGTTTGTTGCACAGCCTGAGGAAGCTGAGGCACCACCCCAAGAAGCAGAAAATGTAGCGGAAATGGGGGAGGCCTTAGTCCTGAACAAAGTGTTGCTGAAACCAGCCAAAGAAACAAATAAATAGACCCAATGGAAAGCACTATTCAAGACAGTTTGTAAATCACACGAAAAGTGTTTCAAGTTGATCATTAATAGTGGAAGTACAGATAATTTGGTTGCCACCGAGATGGTGGAGAAGTTGGGTTTGAAGCAGCTTAAGCACCCCACACCTTACAAGGTGTCATGGCTATAGAAAGGCCACCAACTATTGGTTGATGAACAGTGTGAGGTTGAATTTCACATTGGCATGTACAAAGACAAAGTCATCTGTGATATTATGCCAACGGATGTGTGTCACATACTGCTAGGAAGACCATGGCAATATGATCGGAAGGTAGTACATGATGGGAAAACGAATTGCTACAAGTTTGTTAAAGATGGAATCAAGCATACACTTGTACCCATCAAAGAAGAGGATACAACAGAAGCAAGCGGGTTGAAAGCATTGTTAATAGGAGGAAAACAGTTTGTGAAACAGATCGAGGAAAGTGAAGTGAACTATGTTGTTGTGAGGAGGGAAAAGACAGTGTTGTTGCACACATAAATGTCTAATTTGCCTGTAGAAATTCAAGATATGTTGCAGGAATTCAGAGACATTGTAGTTGATGATTTGCCAGACAAGTTGCCTCCCAAAAGAAGCATTAGTCATCATATCGACTTTATACCTGGAGCAAGCCTACCAAATAAGGCAGCGTATTGGATAAGCCCCAAAGATAATGAGGAGATCAGGAAACAGGTGCAGGAGTTGCTAGATAAAGGGATGATAAGGGAAAGCTTGAGCCCTTGTGTAGTACCAACAGTTCTCACTCCCAAGAAAGGGAGAGAATGGCAGATGTGCATGGATTCGCAGGCCATCAACAAAATCACCATTAGGTACAGGTTTCCCCTACCACGGATGGATGATATGATGGACTGCCTAAGTGGGGCAACATACTTCATGAAGATTGATCTAAAGAGTGGCTATCATCAGATCCGGATCAGGGAAGGAGATGAGTGGAAGACAACCTTCAAGACTAATGAAGGGCTGTACGAGTGGCTAGTCATGCCGTTCGGTTTGAGTAATGCCCCTAGTACTTTTATGAGATTGATGAACGAAATGATGAAAGAGTTCATCGACAAGTTTGTGATAGTATACCTTGACAACATATTAATTTTCAACAGGAATAAAGAGGAGCACCTTCAACATGTTCGAAGAGTGCTGGAGAAATTGCAGCAGAATAAACTGCTGAAAAATTTGAAAAAATGTACTTTCCTACAAAGAGAACTAATTTATCTGGGCTTTGTAATTTCATAAAATGAGTTGAAGATGGACCCATAAAAGATTGCAGCAATCATTAACTGGCCATCTCCGAAAATCTTATTTGAGGTACGTAGTTTCCATGGGCTAGCGAGTTTTTATTGCAAATTTATAAGAAATTTTAGTGAAATCTATGTGCCTATGTTGGACACCATAAAAAAGGCCATTCAGCCTTTTTGTTGGACCAAGGCAGTAGAGGAAAGCTTTAAGCTCTTTGTAGGTTTTAACCCCGTACAGAAATTACCTGCATACGAATTCTAAATCACAGGAAAAATAAAAATGCGAGAGCATAACACATAAAACACATATACACAGAGATTTCCCACTGGATCCCAAAACCGGGACTAC
>APFE031254313.1:351109-378928 GCA_000404065.3 Pinus taeda | reverse complement strand
AGAGCATAACACATAAAACACATATACACAGAGATTTCCCACTAGATCCCAAAACCGGGACTACTAGCTTGATTTTTTATTATATTCCTTTCAATGTTACAATACGTATTTATACATGCCGAAGCATCCAATACCATGGACCAAAAAACCATCGCGTCCAAAACCATGGACTGAAAAACCATCGCGTCCAAAACCATGGACCGAAAACCATAGGTAGGTTCGCCCAACCTAATATAGTGTCCAAAAAAAATAATTTCCCGGGGCGCTGCCCTGAACCTCGTAGAGGGGGGCTACCTGCCCCCCTCAAACCCCTCGGACATGGGGGGCTGTTGCCCCCCCTGTGACCCCCCTACTGCGCAATCGGCGCAACGAAGGGGGTGTTTCGCCCCCCCTATAACCCTCCGATTCACTACGTAGGTTAGTCGTGGAAACAATATAACACAACCCAACACTCTTAAAAAGGAAAATAACAGAAAGGCCAATTTTAAAGTTATCGGATTTTAATAAGCTTTTCCAGGTTCGATGTGATGGAAGTGGTACAACTATCGGCGCTATACTCAGCCAAGAAAACAAACCTGTTGCATTTTTTAGTGAGAAGTTGAACGAAAGCAGGCAAAAGTATTCCTCCTATGACAAGGAATTTTATGTTGTTGTCCAAGCTTTGAAGCATTGGAGACACTACCTGTTGGGCAGTGAATTTGTGATATTTTCTGATAATTCAGCGCTACAATATGTGATGCAACAACATAAATTGAACCACAAGCATGCCAAATGGGTTGAGTATTTGCAGATTTTCACCTTTGTGTTGAAACACATCAGCAGGCAGGCCAACAAGGTGGCAGATACATTGAGCAGAAGAGCTTTGGTCTTATAGGAAAGTACAATACAGGTGCTGGGTTTCGAGCATTTGAAATATTTGTACCAGACCGACACGGATTTCAAAGAGGCTTATGAAGCCTGTCAAAATCCCGTGCTGAGGAACAAAAGTCCATGGTTGGACTACAACTTGCAAGAGAGCTATTGTTTAGAGGGGGACAATTATGTATTCCTGATTGTTCGATGAGAGAAAATATTATGCGGGAGAAGCATAGTGGAGGTCTAGCCGGACATTTCGGCATAGACAAAACTTTGGATCAGCTCGGGCACTTCTATTACTAGCCAAGAATGTAAAGGGATGTACAACGATATGTGAGTATGTGTAAACTCTGCGAACTGGGGAAGGGACATAGTCAAAACACCAGACTTTACACACCACTGCTTGTTCCAAGTAGACCATGGGACTTAGTCAGCATTGACTTTGTCTTAGGACAACCTAAAACAAAACGAGGTTATGACTCAGTGATGGTGGTGGTAGACAGGTTTTCAAAAATGGTTCATTTCATCCCTTGTCGAAAAACTAGTGATGCCACTCACGTAGCTCACCTGTTTTTCACGAAGATTGTTAGATTACAAGGCCTACCCAGATCTATTGTTTCTAACAGGGACGTAAAATTCACAGGACACTTTTGGCGCACCCTGTGGAAGAAGTTGGACACACAGTTGAACTTCAGCTCTGCATATCATCCGCAGACTAACGGGTAAACAGAAGTGGTGAACAGGACTTTTGGGAACTTGTTATGGAGCTTAACTGGGGAAAATTCACGGTTATGGGATTGTGCGCTTGCTTAGGCAGAATTTGCTTATAACGATTTGTTGAACTGCAGCACTGGCACAATCCATTTCAGATCTTGTATGGCATGCATCCTTGCGGAATACATGAGTTGCGGGATCTGGGAAAGTTGGAGAAGAGAAGTGCTGATGGGGAAGATTTTGCTGAAGCGATGAATGAACTACACAAACAGGTGAAATCAAAGTTGCAGGACAACATTCAGAAATACAAACAACAGGCAGATCTAAAGCGACAAGAAGTCTAATTCAATGTAGGTGATGAGGTCCTTGCACACTTACGTAAAGAATGGTTTCATAAGGGCACATATAACAAGTTGAAATTCAAGAAGATTGGTCCCAGTAATATTTTGCGTAAATTCTCAGCAACGCTTATGAGATACAACTGCCACTATATATAGGCATATCACCTATTTTCAACGTGGCAGACCTGTTCTCATATGCTGCCAACCAGGAAGATGACAGTGTGGTACGGCTAGAATGGGACACCCAAGTTGGAGACAGTTCTTGGATGAGGCACATGCCTTCGGCTCAACCCCATGAGATCGAGAAGATTCTCAACCCATAGGTGGCCAAGAGGATTCACAGGAAGGAGTATCTGGGATATCTTTTCAAGTGGAAGAATCGTCCAATCGAGGACAATTCATGGCTCGACGCGGCGTAGATACATAAGGTGGGTTATTCTATGGAGGAGCTCATGGAACGAAGCCATGACTTTTTCTTACCCCGAAAGCCTGATGCAGCAGCATCTAGCTGACCGGTCATTATGACAGAAGGTTGTTTGGTCTCTGAGAGGACTGAGAAGGAAATTTCTAAGTGAACATTGTAGTTGTTTTTTTATTTATGTTGTTTTAATTTGGTAAAGGACAATATTTAGGAAGGTAGAGGATTAATTAGTTAAATTGTTGCAAGTAATTATTTTTTTATTTTCATGTCAACTTTTACAATATTGTAACGTAGGACAATAAATAGTTTTTGGAACTAAAAAATGTAACCAACGGAATGTAACCAACAACAGTTAGGAGAAAACAATTTCTAGACAATTATTGAAAAGGAACATAATGCAACTGTAAGAGGTTCGACTTTTTGGAGAGAGAGAGAGAAATCTAATAAAAATATCTTTGAGCACACAAACTATTTTCTAATATCCTGTAATTGTCTATCTATCTTTCTGTTAAATTCCCTGAAACAGTGAAAGTACATTCTCTATATTTATTCCACAAGCATGTACGCATATATGTTTCTATTTGTATTGATTCAAGCAGGCCAATAAAGCAAAGCAAGCTCATAGACACGAAGGCATACAGTTCCTAAATTTGTCAATAAAAAGAGTGCAGAGGAATCCTGGACTTTTATATACACTTCGAGCATCAAAGGTAGAGACAAGACGCAAACATTTTCGAACAGTAAGGACAGACAAATCATACAGGTACTTCTGAAGAATAACCCACTCTGTTTCATTTATAAAAATAAACACAGAACCTCTGTTCGAATACATACATTCACAAAAACCTTTGTTTAAAGATACACATAGTCCATGAAATAACATTGTATAAGGTTTGAAGGGTTATCATAGCATACGGGTTTAGAAACCCTAGTCGTAAATCAAAACCTATAGCAACTACCCATAAGAAGAACAGTGCAAGTCTAGCGGCCTATGACTACATACTGTCGGCGGTCTCAAATTATCGAAACAAGCCACTGTAACCCTAGCCTATGATGAACATAACACAAATGATAAAAATAATAAGGAATGACCCTACCTGGGTCTAGCCAGCGCATTGAGGAGCCGAAGTCAAAACCCTCCAGGACGAACATACCTGCAACAACAGACATCAACCGAAAATTTGTGAGTATACTATGGCAGATAAAGAAGAGACCGAAAGATAATAACGAGACCAAGGTTCAAACTCACCTTACAGAGACAGGGCACTTATGTTGCAGTCACCTAGGGTCACTCTTCTCACGAAGCAGCAAGTGCATCAGTTAAAAGAGTGAAGAGGAGAAAGAACTGATAGCAAAGAACAAAACCTTACCTTGACATTGCGAAAGAAATCGAAGCCGAAGACCCTGCAACTACAACCTGTCCACGAAACAAAGGAATATAACCAGAGAACTCAATGAACAGTTGCATAGAAGAATTCAAGACAAGAGGAGTCGTATAGCCCAGCTAAATAACTGATATCAATTTTTTATACAGAGAAGTGCCAAGCCCTAACAAGCAATCTATCATCCATAACTCGACAGAGAAAACAAGCACTAGACAGAGAAACAAATAACAGAATAAATAGTGTCAAACAAGAGTTCATTACTAGATGGAGAAGCCAACAAGTTTCCAGGTCAAGAGCCGAGCCAGAATACCAGAGGCAGCGTAACATTTTACAGACACAACCGCACAGAAGAACCATATTGTAGAACCCTCAAACCTCAACAGTTCATGAGAAAAATGACCGGGAGATAGGGTTTGAGAACCTCATACCAAAGCAGGAATGATAATTCCGAGGAGTGGACACTTGTCCAATAAACATTAGCGCGGGTACAAACCATAAGTGCGGAACCCAAGTCAATTATAAACTCATTGAAATCAATCGTCAAATGAACCAATATCATATGTAATCAAACTGCTCATCATTAAAATTCATTCCTAATCCTTTTATTAACATTGGTAAGTGTGACAAGGGGGGCTTGACCCATCAGTCTCTCTTCAAAATACTTATGAATCAAAGATTAAACAAGAAGAGCATACCCTTCCTTTCTTTTTAATTACAATCCCTTCTAGAATTCCATTAGAACCAAAATTGCCAAAAAAATATTTGTGCTTTATTATGTCAGGCAATTGAAAAGACATGGTAAAAGGTCTTGGTGAGCACAAATGTCGAGTCTACATGTGAAATACACATGATATATTGAAAACCTTATGTTCCCCTTGAGATTTTGAAAATGTAATTGTGCATTCCAACTATTGTAACTTCACTGTCCTTCTTACTATCTTCTTGGAGAAGTAACTTGTTACCACCATTTGTCTCTTGCACAAAATAAAGTAGCTTGATTTTTCGTTGTGCAGGTAAAGTTGACTCTATCCGCTATTCCATATTTAGCTTGTTTTTTTATAACATTTATATACAATTATGCTCTTTCTTTCTCTACCTTATCACTAGTAAGCCTTCCAAGATTATTGGCCTAATAGTCACTCTTCCATTGAGGGTGCAATTCCCAAATCAATAAATAGGTAGCAAGTTCGCCATTGTAGCTAAATAGGTGACACCCACAAGCTTCACTTCATAAAAAAGGAACAAAATATCAATTCCTTATCCATTTTGCAACAAGAAATATCCCAAACATTTGTTCTTACTGAAGCTTCACCATGAATCTTTGCAATGTGACCAACAAAGACCAAATTTGAGAATACTTTTTTCTACACTCTTTGTATGAGATATGGGGTGTCTTCTCTTACATTGTCATTTTCAAACCTTACATGATCTTGATTGATGATGGAATTCACTGCCTGTGCCCATGCTTCATCTGTAGAAATACTTGCAATATGATTTAGTATCTTTAGATAACCATAAAAGTCAAGGATTATTTGTACAAAACATTTATTAATGCAAAACTTTGAAGGTTTTGATAAATCTAGCACAAGGACCAACAACACATCTGATCAATGACATAAATATCTATAGGAATTAGTGCTCCCTTTGCTACCATCTCAAGGAACTCAGTTTAATTTCTTGAGTAAACTTGATCAAGTAGCATAAACATTCCTTTGCTTTTGCTATGGATGCCCGTGCAAGGGACTTTGAGTTAAGGAAATGGATAGGTTATGGGTGAATGTGTATCATATGTTCCCTTAGACTCCCAAAATAAAGTACATGCATTGAAATGATACTCCATGATAAACATGAATTCCAACTTTTATACAGTTTCAAGAATGAAAGAATGAAGCTTCGAAAGATAATGCACTTGATTTGTACGTACAAAACGTCTTGTCATAGTAATGATTCATTGATGTACTGCATTCAATAATGATTTAAAGAGTTTTTCTAAGTAATTCAATAAGGATAACCATGAAAACGTTCAAAAGCAAGGGGGCCCAAAAAATTTAAACATACAGGGTGAAATTTTGGGGGTTGTTGTAACCACTACAATAGTTCCATTTACAAACATATAAATAAAGTAAAATGAATATATTTCCAAGGAAAACACCCCGCAAAAAATCCTTTGAGTACTTATTCATGATCACGGATGGTAACCAGGTAAACCATTGATCTTGATTATGGAACCTAACTCCAAGGTAATTAAGAGAGTATAACACATAATCTTCCCAACTTTGGAGAAGATATCTTAGGTATGTTTCATGATCACTCGAGTTAACCCTTGAGATTAAAATGCAATGAGTATATCTACATCAATAGTATAATACATGTGATTACATAAATTGGAAAGTGTATCATAGTAGCAAGTGCTTCATAAAAAATAACATTTTTTTGAAGTCATGTTTTATGCCATCTCTAGACATATTTTATGATGGCTCCACTCCATACTTCATTTACTAAAAGCTTTATATTCCATGACAAAGTATAGATATATATATATATATATATATATATATATTTTTGGTTAATCCATTATTTATGAAATAGGATATGTAATACAACATAAATACTTACAAATTGCTTAATTAACCCTTGAAACTCCAACATATATTGACAACCCATGTGTAATTCAATGTCAAACAAATGTTTGAATGACCCTTCTTTATATGTTAGAATCTAATAGAAAACATCCATAGATAATTTTAAATGAATTAAAATATATTGTAATGTCTCTTTTTTGAGACGTTGGGAAAGGCGAGTATCTCAGTAGTCTAGGTTACAAATTAAATTTTATGGGCTATGAGATAATTAATTAGTTAAAAGTGGTTAAAGAAAAATAAATATTATAAGTCACTTTAATAAAAGAAGAAAAAGACCCATGGTATTTTGATAGTCCATGACTATCAACGGAGATGAAAGCTCGCTCTTTAGGCATGCATTTGGGATTATTATTTTGTTGTCGTTGAGTTGAGGAGCTTGTCTGGGTGAGAGCCCGCATTATATAGAGGTTTAGTTTCAATGGTCATTGGTCCACCCTAGTTGATCTAGTGAGGAGGGGTTTGGTTATTGAGACATATACCCTATCCACTCAAAGAGGAGGGATCAAATTAGATTTTATCACTAGGCTTAATGTGAAGATCACGAGGAGAGGCAAATGCATAACATTGGAGAAGCTATTATCAACCATGCAATTATATTGTTGTGTTTTAATAGGTTCTATCCATGTTTGACATGTAATATCATGTTCCATTTAATAAAATAAGGATGATAAATATTATTTATGTTTTCTCTTTCTAAATTTTTGCAAAAGTGCCATGGCGTTATTTAAATTTATGGCAAAATTATCTATGTAAATTTTTTGAAAAATTGTGAAGAAAAGATTGGAAGAAATGTGAAAAAAGATTCATAAAAAAATTTAGAAAATAATTAAAAGTAATGCCACACGTAAAAATGAATCTTAAAAAGGAAAAAACAAATACTTAATTTTACTATCAATAATAATAATAATAACTCGAGGCATTCCTTGAAAAAAACTCCCCTCTTGTGCCACTTTGTAGCATTAATAATAATAATAACCCGAGGCATTCCTTGAGAAGAACTCCCCTCTTGTGCCACTTTGTAGCATTTTGCACCTTTGATTTCGGGGTGTTAGACGATGGAATTAATATTGGTCCTCTGATGATGGTTACAGGTGTTGGTTGAACATAACTTCATAGGTTTCTTAAAAGGTTGACAATTTCTTGAATGGTGGTCGCTCCTCTTCTCTAAGTACTGCATTAACACAGACAAAGTATCTTAAGGCTAGAAAAATATGAATCGAGGGCTTTCCGAACTGCGTGAAGAGATTTTGTTGATCGGTCGAATCTCTCTGGAATCGAAAATCATAAGCGAAACTCTTTGAAGCACCTGTAACAAGCTGCTGACCCTCTATTTTTCCTGAAACTGATCAACATACGATCCCGAGACAACCGAGTCGCTGGAATTGTTGAAAGTTGAACGAGCTTACTCCAAAAACGCAGAAGATCATAAGCGCAACTCGATCCGGCTTTATTCTGACAAGGGTTTCAAGGAGTACTGGGACCGTATGAAGGAATAAGTTAAATTTACTTTCCATTGGAACATTGTTATACGCATAAACCAGTATAGTCTGTATTAGCATCTATGTATTGTTGAACTATTTATTTCTATTGGAGCACAATTGTTTTTGTCTGTAATTTGTTTCCCGACACGCCGTATATCTTTTCTTTACACATTTGCTACCCTGTAACCTAGTCCATATGTCTAATGACATGGTTTTTCTTCTCTCATTTCTTCCCGTTGCCTTCGAAATCAGATTGGGTATAATTTTTGTTGGTGCCAATAAACAACCTACGGTTCATACAAGAGAATCCATGGCATCCATTGAGACACCCAAGCCCAAAGACCATGGCTCTACATCCTTCTTCGTCTTTCTAGATTATGCCTTCAAGCTCATTTTCCTTTGCTTCATGTGTTTTTTCCTCTTAAAGATGGTGAATATCTGAATTTTGTCAATTTTATAAGTTCACTCTATCATACTTTTATGGATATGTGTGCACCCATTTCAGGGATTTATTGATATTCAAAGGGATCTACTAAAGAACAATCTGGGATTGTGGGTTTGAAATTGGTTTACATTATGAATCAATGGGATTGTGGGTTTGAAATTGGTTTACATTATGAATCAATGAATGTTGTAGATTTTCTGTCATACTTTAAGAAATGAATTAAATCATGAATTCATATTTATATATTTCATGTATTTATTTTGCAAGAAAAAAGATCAATATGTTTCATATTTCTGGGAAATCATAATCTACATATTTATGTGTCTTATCGACACTCTAGCGGTCAAATCCTCTTTTCCATTTGTAGAAGATGGAGGATATATCTAATAGCTTTCTTCAAACAAAATGAACATCGAAGTTTACATCAACCATATGCATTCTTCCTTCAAAATTATTTTATGGTCATTCCAAAGAAACAACCCAATAGCTAATAGATAACTACAGAAACCTTTGATTCCTTCAAAGTCTCTATTAGCTCTTCCCTTGACACAAACCTGTGGAGAGCCTTGTTGTCCTCTTCAGACTAGATATCCTACTCTTCTTCCATCCTTCCTCAGACCCCTATCTCATGATCTCCAAACTCTAGATTTTGGACTAGCTACACCCTCATGTATTTCATATTATCCTGCTCTTGTTGCATTTTATTTTAGTGCCATTAAATTCTTCTTCAAAAAGGACAAAATGAGCCCTACAAAAGCCTTTGATGATGGAGTTTAGTTCTTTTTGCAAAACTACCCTCTAAATTTAAGTTGTTGATCTATTTATTTTTAATGAAAATATGCTTCCATTATTAGACATTCCCATTTTGAAGGTTTTTGGCTTCACAAAACTACTTAATTTGATACTTGATCTTTGCTACAGGGAGAAGATGTGAACTTGGCATCCTCTCTTTTTTTCATTCTGCTGGAGAAGAATAATCCACTTTGTCCTGACCCCTGCACTGCTCCCAAGTATATATTCAAACTTGGCCTTGTTTCCAACTCGTTCATAAACATTTAGAAATTTGTTAAAAAACTGAAATAAACTAGAATACCAAAATCAATTACAGGTGTTCGAGCTACTTGAATTTTATGAAATGCCAATGTTTCTTGGATTTAAAGTACAACTTTGTTAATGTGAATCTCTCATATATATATCTATCAGTCTCTCTTAATAATGTGCCATGAATGCTTTACTACATACAAAAATAACGATGAAAAACATTTACACACGATATACATGCAGATTTAGAAAAAAAAATAATAAAAGAAAAACATTAGGAAATAAACAAATCCATAATACATTAATAAGTGAAAATTTTGAATTATATAATCATGGTAGTACAAATTTCTTGTCTTCATATCAAAACCCTGGCAACAAGAGTTACTACTTGCTTTCATTTCCATTGCAATTTTTGGAATACAAAAAGCTAGTTTTACAGTTGTCGTTAGCCTTTTCATGGATTTGTCGCTTTTACGTGTTACACAGTTTCCCGTATTCTAAAAAGGATTTAAATTTGTTTGGAAAGCAATTGAAATTGTAGAAGATTTTGTGATTTTGTTAAAAATTTGTAGAAATATTTTAAAATCTCCATTACAACTATTAAGTTTCAAGATTTGGATGTCTCATGGTTTTTGACAATGTGGAATCCATTTCCACCATAAAAAAAGAAGATTCAAGCACTCCCAATATCATATTTTTTTGGAGAAAAAAAATTTCCAGTGAATTTTGGTAATCCATGCCTCGGTAGACAAAGCCTACAACGTTTTGCCCGAGTCTGTTTCTCTTACATGTTAAATGGTTTTGTGTAATAGAACTTACAGTTGACATTTGTACAACTTCCTTTTGGAAAGTACTTCAAATAGCCTATAGTACATATATTCCTTTTAACCTATAGTACATATATTCCTTTTAACCTATAGTACATATCATCCTTTTATTATTGTGAAGGACACAAATTTTTTTAAACGGCGTTTAAGTTAGGACATTTAGTAGTGCGAGGGACAAAGTTTGTTTCAATAGTGTTTGAGTTAGTATATTTATTATTTTGAGGTACAAATTGTTTTAAGGGGTTTAAGTTAGACAAAATTTAGACAATTTTGGTTGATTTAAAAGTGTTTGAGTTTGATAGAATTTTGGTATTTATAATTAGGTGGATGTTTTTTTTATCTCACATATGAGTTCATCCGAAATAGTATGTATATTTATTTCTATCAGGGATAAAAAATATGTCAAGAGGTGTTTAAGATCTACGAATCTATATAAGCTTCTTGAAAACATTTTGAAAATAGGTAGATGATTCCTCCATCCAATATATGGATTGTGTTAGTCACAAATTATATGTTATTTTTATTAAGATATAGGACATTTATTATTGTTAAAGATAAAAACTTAACATATATCACATTTATTGTTGTGGGGAATAAAAACTATTTCAAAGGGTGTTTTAGGCTCCATGCAATCTATAAAATCCCAATGATAACATTTTGCAATGAGATAGACCATTTTTCCATTCAATATATGGTTTGGTTCAGAATTACAATTTTTTATAAATGTATAAGATATTTATTGCCTTATGGATAAAAACTAGTGCCCAAACTTTTCTAAATTTACAAAATCTTTGTGACAACATGTTACAATTGTATAGCTAATTTTTCTATCCAATATTTAAACTAAACCCATCCAACATATAAAATACCCTTAATTTGAATCTCAATCTGGACCAAGAAAAAATATAAAAATAAGTACAATATTAGTAGAAAATTTACTGTTATTATCTCATACTTGTTGATGACCTTGGCTATGATCTGAACTTAAACAGGAACATGACAACTTACAAATATAACCATAAACATAGAGATGCAACATAAAAACACTTCATTTCATTAATAGAAAAATATTGAACTATGCTTACAAACAGAATGGAAATAAGATAGCTTAGGCGATGGTAGTGTATCTCTTAGAAGAGATGTGGCGGATACATGCCTTTGAAATGTGTTACAATGAGGCTCAAGGGCCTATTTATTATTGGAAAACATGAGAAAACCCTAAACAACCAAAATCCTAACCCGAGGAGATGTAACACCAAGAGCTTGTGGGCCCCATTGGGGTTAGTTGGGCATCCAACTTCTCGAGGTTGTAACTTGGTCATATTATCTTCGTTTGGCGTGTACGATACCTTGTTGGAAAGGTCTCTCTGAGTACTATAGGTTTTGTCGCAGGCCGCTACTTATGTTTGTGGGCCTGCCGCAGACCCCAAAAAAAGTCGCTTAAGGGGTCAAATCTATTCTAGAAGTTCAGGACCTGAAAAACTGCTAAATATAGTAAATGCTGAAATGAACAAGGAAACATATGAAGCTGACTGGGGGGTCTAGGTGGAATAGGCGAATGGCCACCAATATGCACCTGGATCATTCCTCCCCCCTTAGGAAGCAATGGTCCCCATTTCTGTTGAACATGGTCCTTGGTGAACCACTTGCCCTAGAGAAGGAGTTGGCCTGATTTGACAACTCGATATAGTTGTATCCTCTGTTGGCGAGTGTTCTTGATCTATGTGTCCATGATCTAATCAGTTGTGGCCTGTTCCATGCAGTCCGGGTTGAGTTATGTTGGTGTGAGTTGTTCTGCAATGTTAGATGTGTCGAACAATGGTGGAAAGTATGGACGAAGGTGATCTACATTGAAAACTGGGTGCAGACCAAGGAATGGTGGGATGGTGAGCTGGAAGGCATTGTCATTGACAACCTTGGTGATGGTGTATGGCCCATATCGGAGTGGGCGAAGCTTGCAGTGGGGTCCAGCAAGGCGCTCCTTCTATAAATGTAGCCAAACTTTGTCACCCAACTGGAACTTGTGTAGCACTCGATGCTGATCATGGCGCTACTTGTACTTAACATTGGCTTTGTCCAATATATCATGGACCTTCTGGTGGATGTGTTGAATGTGCTCAATGAAGTTGTTAGCCCTTTAAGCTTCAGACTAAACATGAGCTGAATCTACCTGAGTGGCTGCAAATGGTATGGCCACATCAATGGGGCATAATGACTTAAATCCCAGCGATACCTGAAAGGGGTTGTGGCCTATTGAGTTGTGGAGAGCTTTGTTGTAGCTGTGTTGGACATAGGGGAGACTTTCATCCCACGTATGTGGATGCTTCGAGTTGTACATGCACAGAATTTGTACGATCATCCAGTTGAAAACATTTGTTTGTCTATGAGTTTGGTGATGGAAAGTTGTGGACTTAGTAAGTTTTGTATCCAACATCGACCAGAGACTTGAAATTCACTCAGGAATTTGTTGTCCCAATCTGAGACAATGGATTGTGGGATCCCAAAGTGTACCCATACTTGCTTAAAGAAGAGCTCAGCAGTGGCCTATGCTGTGATACTCTTCTTGCAGGCCGCCATGATGGCCATCTTAGAGAATCTGTCGATGACCACGAAAATGAAATCATTGTCATGCTTAGTAGAAGGAAGGGCCTACATGTAATCCATGGAGACAGATTCCCAAGGTTGGCTAGGAGTAGGTAGAGGAGTATACAGGCCTTTCTTCTTGATGGTTGGTTTGGCAATGGCATAGGCAGTGCAGGATCTAATGTACTTCCCAACATCATGACGAAATTGCGGCCAATAAAATTACTTCTGCAATACTGCCACTATTTTCTCTACTCCGAAATGTCCAGCGACCCGACTATATTGCGCCTCCCGAATCATCTTGGCACGCTCACTTGCAGGAACACAGATGTGTCCCAAGTGGAATAATAGTGCATCTGGAAGGTGAAAATTTGGAACTTGCTTCCCTTCCAGGAGTGCCTAGTATATGCTGACGAATTTTGGATCACTCTTGTAAATATGCAGCCACCCCGATGTCTCGTGTCCACAATAGTCGAGCATAGTGATCAACGCCATGATTAGTGGTCGTCTGAGGCAATCAACAACATTATTGGCGTTTCCCTTCTTATAGTTAATGTTCAAATAGAACTGTTGCAAATAGGTGGACCATTTCTGATGGCGATCATTCTGCAACTTCCCTTGTGTCTGTATGAATTCTAGAGGTTGATGGTATGTGTGGATGACCATTTCCTTCCCCATAATGTAATGCTTCCATTGACGACAAGCCTGCACAATGGAATACATTTCTTTATCGAAAGTGGGGTACTTTCTATTGGAAATAGCAACAAGAAATGCTAAAAATAACATTGCTATAAATAGAATTTCAGGTACCAGTGTTGGACATAGCAACAAGGAATGAAAAATGGAAATGCTAAAAATAACATTGCTATAAATAACATTTCGGAATAGATTCAAATTTTAGTTAGTCCATGAACTAAAATTGAGAAGTAAAATTCGACTTTGATCTTAGCAGTTGTTTGAAAAATAATTAATTAATTCATCTTGAGTTAATTAGTTGTAGAAAATCAAACATGAATTCTATGTGGGGACATGCAACAGTTTCTCCATTGATTGAGGAATTTATCCATCGGTTAAAGAGATAAGGATGAGATGTAATATTGAGTTGTAATTAGTTGGCTCAGTTAACTGAGTCAAGTCCAGTTAGATTAGTTTAAATAGTTGGTTGAATTAATTGTGAGTTCAGTTAGTTAATGCATGCATGCATGTAACAGCTGCACTTCAGATAACTGAATATTCTCTCATAAATAACTCATGCATGTTAGTTCAGTTAGAGACCCAGTTGAGATCAGAGGAAGGGACAATGTACTATCAGTTGGAGGAATTTTCCTATATAGGAAACCCATCCATGCAGAAGAAATTATCTCCTTCAGGTTTGCACAGTTATTTCTGAGCCAAGTGAGTAGTTTGCGGTGGGAATTCACACAAGTGGAAGCACTGGACCCCATGAAAAACTGCGCAAGGAAATAGGAGGCTTGGAGGGTAGAGGAGAAGGTTGTGAGAGCCTTTGACTATCTATGAGTAGTATTGTTTGATTGCGGAGAGAGTAGGATAGCTTGTGAGCTGATTCTTTTTGTAATCTGAACATATTTTCCACTTGTATGATAATACAAAGATTGGGGTTTTAGGCTAAGGCTTTCCCCGGGTTATTCTTCTGTGTTCATGTGTGATTTATTTCTCATTCTCTGTTACATGTGTTCTATTTGATCTTTCTCATATTCGATTAAGCTTCCACAAAGTTCGTTGTAGAAGTAGATCTTGTATTTTGGTTTAGTATATTGCATAATTTGTTTATCTACAATGGGAATTTATACACTTTTAGACTATGTCTGAAAGTGTCTCACTGTGGTAAGCCATTGGATGCCCATGCTGAGTAAGAACTGCACCAATAGCATAGTCAGAGGCATCTGTCTCAATATCAAATGGTTGTTGCAGGTCTGATAATGTGAGAAATGGTGCATAATAGAGGTGATTCTTCAACTCAGAGAATGCTTTTTGTTGGGTTTCCAACCAAAAAAACTTTTCTTTCGCTCCGCCCTTAGTGACTTGAATTAAAGGCCAAGTGATATGAGAGAACACCAACACGAACATACGATAGAAATTGACAAGATCCAAAAATCTGCGGAGCTCTGTTAGAGTGGTCAGGGTTGGCCAATATCGAATTACTTGTATCTTGGATGGGTCCCCATGTACACCCTGCTCATCAATGATGTACCCCATATGTTGAACAGGGGTTAGGCCAAAGGTGCATTTCTCCAAGTTAGCACACAACTTGTGTTGGTGCAAGGTTTGAAGGACTTGTTGAATATGGTGGAGGGACTCTTCCCAACTCTGGCTTAAGATCAAGATGTCATCTAAATATACCACCACGATTACATTGGTTAAGGGTCACAAGATGTCGTCCATCAGTGTCATGAAGGTTGTTAGGGCATTTGTCAATCTGAACGACATGACCAACCATTCAAAAAGGCCCTCCCTGGATTTAAAGGTAGTCTTCCACGCATCGGAGGGTTTGATAGGCACCTGGTGATAATATGACTTCAAGTCAATCTTGCTGAAATATTTGGCCCCCTTGAGATGGTCTAGAAAGTCATCAATCTACGGGATTGGGTACATATTTCGGATAATGTTCTGGTTCATCGCTTGATAGTCAATATAGAGCCTCCATGTCCCATCCTTCTTTTGTACCAACATAATCGGGCTCTCACAAGGTGATGAGCTTGGCCTGATGTGCCCTTTCTGTAATAGTTCTTGAATCTGCCTCTTAACCTCATTGTTCTCTAGAACAGAGCGTTGATATATCAGTCCATTGGGCAGTGGCGCGCTTGGGGTAATATCAATGGAGTGCTTGACCTAACAATGCAGAGGTACCCCTCTAGGCGAGGCGAAAATATCCTTGTACTCCTCCACGACCTTGTCCATCTGTTGCTACTATGCAGAGGATCCCTGCCTTGAAGTCGTGGCCACAACCTTCTTCTTACCCTGGGGGCGAATCCTAAGGAAAACACATTTTCTAGTATGGGAAATGATCTTACTGCATTGCTTTGCAATGATCAAAGAGATGGCGATAGGCGGGGCTACCTCCGGTATCCTGTACAACTTATTAGCCAAACTAATAATCATAGAACGAGGTCTAGAATCATATACAACATGTCACTTCCACAAGTATAGTTGTCCTAATAACACATCACAAACTTCAAGAGGAGCAACGTCACACAGTACCTCATCCGTGAAGGGATTG
Source organism: Pinus taeda (assembly GCA_000404065.3). Lineage (NCBI taxonomy): Eukaryota > Viridiplantae > Streptophyta > Pinopsida > Pinales > Pinaceae > Pinus > Pinus taeda. Next base: position 362,955 of record APFE031254313.1, on the reverse strand, counting down.
GTGCTATAGGGAAGGCAACACTGCTAGCTGACACGAAGATCTTGTCATTGGTGAAGCCACCCAATGGTGTATGTTTGTGGATGTGCTATAGTCTTTAGGCCCAGCCGCTTTACAACCTCTGCTAAAATGAGGTTCTTTTGGCCCCCGCTGTCGACAATGAACTACAACAGAGTACCCTTCACCCACATCTGTGAGTGGAAGAGGCGTCCCCCCTCCTCTGGATCTTCAGGCTCAATCTTCTAGTTCTTAGTGGTGGGCATGATGGCATTGGGCTCCGCATCAATGATCTGATTCCCTTTGTCATTTCCCTTATCGGGTTCTGATTTGGAGTCGGAACCTGCGTCTGATTCGGAAGCCTTCAGCTCAGCCACCAGTGACTGCTTGGCCCGAAACCCAGTTGTATTGTGAGTGGAGCTCTTATGGAACTCACACCATTTTCTTGTGTCCTTCTTCATCTTCAGGGTGTTGTTCTTTGCTAGTGGCTTCGACGGGCTGTCCAGGGTAGAGCCGCCTTGGCTCGGTCCTTTGTTCTGTGGTTTGGGAGCGCCTTTTCCTTGCTTTGGATTCGTAGATCTAAAGTCTCGCTTATTCTGTTTAAACTTTTTCTTAATCTTGACAGCGTACCAATACGCCATGCCAAGTGAGGAAATGTCCAGGAACTCCATCTCGTCCTGGGTGTACTTGTGTAGACATCCATGGTACTTGAGCACCTAATGTCACTATGTATGCTTGATACCCATCTTCATGCGAAGGCTATGAAAAGTATTTGTTAACTCTGACACATCTTGGTCCCTTCCCTGTCGTAGCGTGGTCCACTTTATGTATTTGTCTTCATAGACAGGATAATATTGTTCCTTGATGGCGTTGTTAGAGTCGGTCCTTACAGCCCTCTGTCAGAGATCTTTTTCGCTTTTGCATATCATTTTTAGGTGTCTGACTCGTTCCACTTCATTGCATTTCGTTAGGGGCATGCCATTGACTGATGAGGGGGTCTAGTTGTCTTGTGTTCCCTCATGCTTGTCCCCGCAGGGTTAGTCAAAAATTTCTCAGAAAATCACCGAAGTACATGATCATTGCATTCATCATCATAAATGATTAGTTTCGTTAAAAAAAAGGGTCTTTAGTCCTAGAGTCTAGGGTTTTCAGTCTCGTGCATACACATAATAAAAGCCCGCAGGCCATGAGGTTGGTTTTAAAATATTTTCATTTAATATTTTTCCTCAGAAAGCATTTAAAAACATTTTTAGTCCAAAACTCTATTTTGGAACTGAAAATTGTGATTGTACATAATTGTATTTATTGTATCTCAAAAGGTTTCAGAGCAAGCCTCTGATCTTTTCCAAAGCCAAAATATCGGATCCCTGCAAAAATCAACAAAACATTATCAGTTCAAGACTCAGAAAAAGCCAAAGAAAAGCATTGTATTAAAGCTCAAATGTCAAAGTGCCAAACATTATAAAGTGGGTTATTAAACAAATTTAAATCAAAGTGAGATATTTTCCTCACCTATAAAAGGGGCAAACGAGTTCATTTATTCAAAATATCCCAAGGAAAAATCGTGCTTGAGTAATTTGGAAGGCTGAAAACTGCATTTCATACCCCTGGACAGCATTTTGGAGGTGCGTTGCTCATACAAGGTGTGCGCTGCGCATATAGAGGTGCGTTGCGCATTGGGCCTCACTGGCTAGTGTAAATTAACAAAGGCGCTGCGCATATAGAGGTGCGCTGCGCGTTGGGTTTGTGCGCTGCGCACGGGGTTACAGCACCAAGAAAACTTTGTTCATGCGACCAGATCATACCAAATCCACTCCAAAACTTGCAAGTAGGTATTTCATTGCTGCTCAGTCAATGTTTGAAGTGTGTTTCAAGATGGGAAATTTGATGTATTGGGTCTTGAAAAATGAAACCCTATGTTCATGTCAAAATCATTCCTTAAGGGTTTTTTAAAGTACATGTGGGTGGTTTAGTGAAGATTTCCCATCCTCCATTGATGAAAAACAGTCCCATACTCATTTGTAAATTTTTGGTCAACATTGCAAAAGGGTACACATTACACTCTTGTCTATTTGTCAAATAGTGATTGTTTTATGCCAATTCATTGAAACATAGCATTACCATTATGGCTCGGTTTTTATGATGCTTTGATAAACATATTTGGGTTTTGAGTATGCATTGAAATTTTGACTTCACCACACCTATATCACTATACATATCACAGACATCTTGAGACCAAAGCCATGTCAAACACAGATTCAGTGTATGAGCAACAGTATGACAGTGATTCCACAACAGAGGGTAATGTGCCACGGAGGTCTTGCAGAGGTGGCAAAGGTGGTAAGCCTCTCAGGGAAGAGCTTATTTCTTTGGTTCAATTGCAGGCTTGCCCGCTCGCAATGGATTGTTTTCGTTGTCAGTCATGCTATCGCTATTGTGAATTAATTTCACATTTCCAGCATCATCATGAACTAGCTCGTTTGTTTTTTCTACATTTACATGATGGCCATGTAAACCTCGCCGGAGTTGATTTCATTTTGTCACCAAAGACTATCACAGAGGCCACTGGGATACCAAATATTGGAGAGCAATGGAATAAACGTAAGCAGTTAGAGAAATCCTACTATGAGCCATACATCAAACCTGGGTATATGAGGCACTTGAGCAGAGTTTTTCCTTTCCAATACCTGAATGATCAATTTGCACCTTTGATGAAACTTATCATTCGGTATTTCAGTTGTGAGGGCAGATTCTCCCGTCTTTATGCGTACCATGTCCGTTTGTTGATGCATTTTACAAGGGTACGTATGATGAACATTCCATACTTCATGTTTCGCAACATAGAGAGGATGGTGCCTCTTGTACAAAGGAAGACCCCAGCACAGCAGCATAGCAGTATTTATCATTACGCGTTGACCAAGATCGTAGTGGTTCATCAGTTGGCACAACAGGGCATTACTTGGGAGGATTTTATTTCACGTGACTTCTTCACAGCGCCTCAACCACCTCCAGAGATAGTTCATGATGAGGGAGGGCCTTCACAGCAGTTTGACATTCCTGAGACCGAGCATGTCAATGCTCCGGTGTATGTGACATATCAGCAAGGCCACAGGGCCTTATTTGCAGCTACACGACGACTACTATCTCCACATGGTGTGGAAGGGGTCTCGCCTTCTTCTTCAGCACAGGTACAGGTATAGGTTCAGGAAAGGGGCAAGAGGTCAAGGCGTAAGAAGGGCCCTTCAGGAGGCCATGATATTGATGCTACATTTATTGATGTGGATAGGAGCTCTCCTAGCTCAAAACTGAAAGAGATCATCCAAGAGCAGAAAGCTGAGATTAATAACTTGAATGACAAATTGCTGAAAGCAAAATGGGTGATCAATTATTTGGAGCAGCGCAATAAACAGTTAGAGGATCAACACACACTTATAGAGTTGCGACAAATCCGTGAAGACCGACAGGCTGCCCGAAGACATATACATGAGATGACACCTATTGAGCAGGAGATAGAAGCTGACTGGGAGACTTGGCTCGAGAGGGTCAACATCCACTTAGAGAAGTTGTTGGCAAAGGCTAATAGAGATAAATACATGCTCCGTCACATGAAACATCATTATTGGGCTCGCATGCATGTCAACAAAGCAAAAATGAAGATTTTGAAAAGGAGGTTGAGCCAAGCACTAAAAAGGCGAAACAGGTCGGATCCACTTCGAGTTTTGGCCGAAGCTTCACTAGCTGAGCATAACACATGATGGAGGGTCTTCACTCTGAATTTGAGCAAATTCGGAGAAATTTTTGTCATTTTGAAAATTTTTGGTCCCAAAAACAGGTTTTTCGGCTATATGAGCAGCGCGCCTGCACGCTCGCTTTTGATTGGGACACTTTCTGGAGGAAAACTTGGTATTTTTGGGTTTTTCATGGTAAGTTACGCATGCTCAGTTATTGCTTAAGCATTTCATCAAGTTCTGGATGGTCAAAAGGCTCAAAAACACCATGAAAACCACCTTATTGCCACCTTTTGCAACAGCAGGAAGTACCTCTGGGAGAATGCAATTTTGAGGGGACAAATGAGCTCCAAATTGGGAAATTATACTTGGGTTGGAAAGTAGACATCCAGGGCTTTCCAACGAGCTATCGTGAGCTCAATTTGGATGCCGGGAAGCGCCTCAAAATCAGTCTGAAAGGTGCGCTGCGCGTAGAGACCAGGGCGCTGCGCATAGAGGTTTTTGATCAGGTTTTCCTCCTCTAGCTCAGGAATTCAGCCAGTTTTCACCAGTTTCACTTCTTGATGTAATTTTTGACCCATCTTGATGTAATTTGATGTGTATGAGGTAACTTGGCACCTTTTTACCTTGTTCTAGAATGATTCATTCACAAATTAGCAAAAATTAATGTAATGAATCAGTTTCCTTCTTTTTAGAGGCAGGTTGTTTTGGTCACCTAGATTCTTGCTCCATGTTTAGAATTTGTTCAAACTGCTCCTAGAAGGAGGAGCTCGATCCCTAGAGGTTAGGGAATGAGGTTAGCTTGATCTATATATGTAAATTTTCAGTCAATAGCAAGAGTTGGACTCTTGGGAAGATTTTGGCACACTATTGTACATATTTTTCATATTTTGGCTAAGGAAAGATCAGAGGTTTTGCAGCAAAAAAAAAAAAAACCTAAAAATTTTAAATCAAACTTTCCAATCTCTTTACTAGCCTAAAATCAGTATTAATTTTGAGTCATCGCAGCCCCTCTGAAGACCTTTTGCCGAGATAGACCCGGAGAGAGCCCTCTCCTGTCCTCGTAGGGCTAGCTACGAGGCTAAGCTTGGTTTGATGTGGCCTTAATTTTTTCCTTCCTCAGCCTGAGGCAGATTTGAGCGCTAACAGGCGTCTCGGAAATAATTCCAAGTGGTTGCGACTGAAAACAACGAGGGTTCACTCTCATCCTTTTGTTCACAGTAGGTTTCCCACCAATCCTTGACGTGTGGGGTGGCTTTAAGAAGTGCAAAAATAATATTTTCCCAATTGGAAAATTCATCAATTGAAAAATAACCTTCCAATAGATTTAACCATTTATCTATGATGTTTACATCTATTAGGCCTTTGAATATGGGAATATCGAAGTTAAATTGTACCTTAAAAGGAGTGGTGCCTCCAGAGTGGCTGCTAGATCAAGACGCATCGCCTATGGGTATTCGTTGAAGGATCTGGGAAAAGTTATCCATCATCGCGTCCCTCTGTCACTCGAGGGCTTCCTTGAGCAACATTTTAAAGGATCTCCTGCCCCCTTGTCTTTCTTTTATTTCGTCATGGGAGGTCATTGGGTTTTGCGAGGTTAATCTTGCAATGGTTCAACCAAATCAAGACCTAACTCCTTATACCTTGACCTCGTTAGGGACATGCAAAGAAAAATAGAGAAAGAGCATACCACTCTGATACCACTGGTTCGAACTTAAACAGGAATGCAACAACTTACAAATATAATCATGAACATAAAGATGCAACAAAAAAACACTTCATTTCATTAGTAGAAAAATATTGAACTGTGCTTACAAACAGAATGGAAATAAGATAGCTCAGGTAATGGTATCTTATCTCTAAGAAGAGATGTGGTGGCTACATGCCTTTGAACTATGTTACAATGAGGCTCAAGGGCTTATTTATTATTGGAAAACATGAGAAAACCCTAAACAACCAAAACACTAACCCTAGGAGATGTAACAACAAGAGTTTGTGGGCCCCATTGGGGTTACTTGGACAGCCAACTTCCCGGGGTCGTAACTTGGTCATATTATTTTTGTTTGGCACATATAATACCATATTGGAAAGGTCTCTATGAGTACTACAGATTTCACTGCAAGCACATGCATGTAGCTATGAGCTTGTCGTGGACCCCAAAAAACACCGTTTAGGGGGTCAAAACTGCTCCAGAAGTTCAGGACCCGAAAAAATGCTAAAAATAGTAAATGTTGAAATGAACAAGGAAACATATGAAACTGACTGGGGGGGTCTAGGTGGAATAGGCGAGTTGCCACTAATATCCACCTGGATCAGGCTCTTGCTTTTGCTCTTACTTGTTAATGACCTTGGCTCTTTCTTTTGCTCTTACACGTAAGTGGTTTCTCCTTTGGTCCTTGCCTTTATACTCTGTACATGTTTGAGATGGTTTCCCATGGTTCACTTTAGTGCCCCTTGTCAATGTTGGTTCATCGAAGATGATAATGAAACCTCATGTACTGTTTTTCACGGCTTCAACAAAGATACCTTCTTCTTGGGTATGTAGCTTAGTGACTTGGTTAAAGTCGTGTGTTAGCTATGTTGTAATGGCATTATTGGTAGCATGAGTAGCTCTGTGTTGATTGGGGTATCCCACTATGCCCCTACCCTTTTATTTTAGTGTTTTTGTTATTCTTTGTGCTTAGCAGTCAATGGGAAGAAGAGATTAAGGATGATGACAACATCAAAGAGGCTAATAACATTGTGGGAAGCATGAATTCTGAGGAATCACTATCAGTTACCATGGACGATAAATGAAGGGAGTCAAAAGATATGGAAGAGAGGGACAAGTGCCTAGAAATATTTTTGACATTGAAAGAGTCATTTCTGAAATCCTTCAAAGTGATGGATAAGGAGTTGAAGTTGCATCCTTCAATAGATTGCTTTTGTAGTGGAATTATTGTTGTAACTTTCCTAAAGCAAGGATTACGAATATCTATTGTAACATAATACATAGAAACAATAGATATAATATTTGCATTTTTACCAATTCATAAACATAATTCAGTCACCTCTTCCTGTTTCCAATTATCGACGTAAATTAGAACAAAGAAGTATATTTGTGGGCTAATTTACTCCCTTTTTCTCCCATTATCGACTAGGGACAAGACTTGGTAATCGATAATGTTGGAGTCTCGAGAGCAGTTTTGGGTATGAGAGTTCTATATAATTCATTATCTGCAGTGCAGTTGATTGTGGATTTGAAACCCAATCTCCGAAGTAGGTGCTCTTGTCTTCTCTCAAGCATAGTTGTATAGTTAAAATTCAGAACTAGTGAATAGGAAACACCTTATTTGTATTTATATGGATTGACCATCTGTACATTAAAGCCTAATCCTTCTCTTCACTTTTATTCATGGGAAGCTAAGAGGATTTGACAATGCAAAGGCCGAGTTTTTGCATTACATTATGAGCCTGAGCTGGCTATGGCTGGATTTTTCAGTGATTTACGTCTAAAGGAATTTGGCTTGATCTTTGTGCCTGATGCCTCTTACTGCCATTTAACTGAAGAATATGAATTCATTGTACTGGCTATTAATGGGTATAGTCTCTACAAACTACTTGGGTGTACTTCATTTCCATTCTCATGTTAGACTCTTACCAGCATTTTTAAAGTGTACACAACATTTTAAGAACTCAAAATTTATTTTCAAATTTTATTACATTCACTCGAAAATTTTCAAGATTGTTTAAATGAACTTGAGGTTTCCATGTCAATTAATTGTAAAGTCATTGGTAGTTTTTGGATTCCATGTGTTCAAAAAAAACATGAGTCAACTTGGTATGTAATCCATCATCAAGACAACAAAAGATAGATAGATCAAGAATGCATATTTAGTGGATGCACGGATTTCTAGAATCTCTCCTTCGGTGATCTCACTGAAATAGGAGAAAGAGGTGTCAATCTCAGTGGTGGCCAAAAACAGAAGATAGATATATTAAGAATGCATATTTGGTAGATGCACAGATTTCCATAATCTCCCCTTTGGTGATCTAGTTGAAATAGGAGAAAGAGGTGTCAATCACAGTGGTGGCGAGAAACAACGGATACAACTTGCCTGTGCTTTATATCAAGATTTTGATATTGATCTTTTGGATGATCCTTTCAGTACTATTGATGATCATACTGGTACTAGCTTGTTTAAGGTTAATATAGTCATTTCCTTTTGGTATAAAAGGTTTTGAAATTATTATGTAGCTAGTACTAATTTTATATGTTGCGCCTTTATGTAGCAAAGCATTCAATTATAAATTGAGAGGTGTCCATTATCCAGTGCCCATATGGGGCTAATTGACATAAATGTTTTTGCAGGTTTAGTGTTGGTCAAGATATTACAACTTTCCTTTCTTCATGCAGGATACTTTCCCAGACAAAGTCACTTCTCGCAAACAATGCAATTTTTTTTAATTTGAATGACTATGAAGGAATTGTCTATGTCGCCTTCCCTTCCTTTCATCCAATATAAGGAATAGAAGGCTTTATAGAGTCACTTTTTGCAAGCAATGCAAACACTTTTATTCTAAATGACTATGAAGGAATTGTCTATGTCGCATTCCCTTCCTTTCATCAAATAGAAGGCTTTATTACGAAAGAGATCAAATATGGAGAGGGTATATACAAACATACACTCATATGATCATATCCCCATTCTAATAGAAAAATCTCCTAGGTTCTCTCAATGTGATAATATTACAATATGATGAAATGCCAATATTTATTGTGAATTTTGTATTATTCTAGTCCGATTTTGTATTTTGTATTGTGTAAGATTTTATTCATAATTTTAATGTAGCGTTGTTTTTCATCTTCTAAATTTGTATTTCTTTAATTTAGTCAAACTAATTGATATTTGAATTGGTGATGCTAACTCTGTGCAAAATTATCATGCATGGATTGCCCTACCAGAAGTAGGAAATATTGAAAACAAGCATAACTCAAACATTGCTAAGCTACCTATTGCATTATTGCATTAAGTGAGGCACAATGTCATATGACAGAGCTTGAGTGGTATAGAGAGTGTTGTGAGAAGGAATATGGCATCACATATTATGATTTTTTCAAGAAACATGACAAGAAGGATAACAAGATTGTATAACCTCTAGATATTGCTCATTATTATTGCAAATGTAAGGGAAACAATAACCATTTTCAAGATGGAAGGCCCATTGGTCATAAAGGTTTTCATAAATGGTGGAAGATAAAGAAGAAACTAATGCTTCAAGAGGTAAGAAAACCCATACAAAGTTTGCATCACTCACTCAGGACTCTTCCTTTAAGGAAAATATAGAGGAGGCTTTCAAAGAAATGGCAAACATCAAACAAGGCCAACACCAAGAGATAAAAAGTTGATGGGTTTAAAACTCTTTATTATTGGAATTGTGGAAATACAAATTAAAGTGAATATGGAAAACCTTGAACACAAAATTAACCCACAAACCAACCAATCAGTTTCAGTTGAAGTCTTGCACTCCATCTCTGCAAACATGCAAATAAATCTACACCCGACTAGTGTGTCGCTATTGAACCAAAATTGAATATCACAATCACAATAATTTACAAATTCTCAATATAAATTTATTTTAATTTGCTTATATTGAAAGGTATATTATAACAACTAAACTACCAACTTCTTGTAAAGTTAAATTAATTTATTGCATGTTGTTAGAGGCATTAATTTATGTAAATCTCACAACATATCACATTTTTCTCATCTATGTTATTCTTCCCTATGCTACTGCCTTACAGTGTTTTGTTTGCAACATGCGGTGTAATTGCTAGTTACATATGTTTGATGCACATTGTAGGTTAGAAAAATATTCTCCAATTCAATTATTGTTATTTCTTTGACTATTTTAATATACACTTTATTGGACATCCCTACTAGTATGTTTCAAATATCATCTTATTTAACATATTTAATTTTTCTTAATCTTCTTGAAAAACAAAAACAATGATTAATATTTATATGAAGTAAATATAGTAGAACCATTATTTTATTTATTTTTTAGACTATTACGTATATCTGATGGAAAAAAATGTTCAATACTAATACTTTCCAAGAGTTAATTTTTATTTTTTACAGAAACAAGTATTTTTGTATTAGTTCCAAAAAAGAAGAGAGGCTCAAAGGCTCGAGTATACAGATTCATGAGAGGGATATAAATCCCACAATGAAAATGATACATAGCTACTACAATTAACTCTAAAACTAATTTATGGAGCTACAATGTTGCTAGTATAGCAACGAACATACAGAGATAATAAAATAACATATTTGCATTTCATGGTGAAAAACAAAATTGCTTTGGAGCTTGAATTTGCATTATTGTGATTTCTATTTTCTCTTCCTTATTTTTCTTGATTGAGGGAGTGTTATTTCCTGTAGAACAAACATGTTATTCATGGTTGGATTTCCGCATTCCTTTAGTTCAGATCAACTCTGCCTAGAGATCTTCACAACCTTTTCCATAGTAACTGAATATGTAGGAGCTTGTCAGCAAAGAACAAGCTAGAGGCACAAAGTTGGGGTGAAGAGGTAGCCAGGAGAGGGTGAATTTGAAGCTTGATTCAATCAACTTACATGTGATGGGTTCAGAATTTAAGAAATCATAACTTGAAGCTAGAATAGTGTGAGACAAAGAGGATGATGTCTTGGGGGATTTTGTTTGCATGAATTGACCTTTTTTACTTATTTGGAAGGGGAGAAGGAGGATTACTATGTGCCCTATTCTATGTATGGATTATGAAAATTTTGGATTAGTGTCGATATTGGGGCTTGAGGATGATGAATTAATTCCCACCATGTCGCTGACAACTGATCTCATAATCATGGGACCGAGAATTAGTTTATTTCAACATTGATGTGAGCTTCAGTCTAGTCCCTTTGGCATACATTGTTTGCTTGTCTATCTGCAACTTGATTATTCATTCTTAAAATGTGGTAATAGGAGGCCTTTCTAATCGCTCAAGATGATATCTAATCTAAATTAGGATTTGATTTATTCCAACATTGTTGGCATTAGATCCTCTTATAATTTGGCTTATCATACAGAGCAAAATTTCCCAAAATAGTGGAACGAGCTACTTGTTGATCATGAATAAGAATTGCTCCTAGAAGGAGGGCATAAGCCTTTGTGTGATTACTTGTTTCTTCCCTAAGACCCCACTTGAAGGTTGTTTCTTCATCACCTTTAGAATTGAGGATGGCCCCGCCTAATCTAGCCTTTCTAGGGTTATTTTTGGATACACCATAAAAAATTAGACACAATTTATTTTGTGCTTTGATCTAGTTTATAAAGTCCTGTTCATTCAACCTATTCCATTTTTGCAGAGAGGAAAGTTCCTTTTGTCTAGTGATAGTTTCAATGTTGGTTTTTGGTAGAACGAAGTGAAACTAGGTCAATTCAGCTTCCTATAGAGTGCTTTAATCTAATATGTTGTTGCATTTTGATAGAATAGTCTAAAAAATGAGGCCCCAAACCTTGGCCATAACCTTTCTTTGCTCAAGATTTTTTTACTTGAATGTATTTTTGTTTCTAGTGAGCCAAAATTGCCAACAAAGGATTGCTAGAAGGATATGCCAAAAGCATTTGATGTTAATTTTCTTAGAATGAGGAAAGGGGTAGTTTTTATTCCATTGAAAGAAGAAGTCATGGATATAGATGCTAAAGGTTAGATGGGTAGGGAGGGGATACATAATATTTTTCCAGCATGTTTGGGAGAATTTGGGCAAAGGAGACATAATTGTTGCATTGTTTCTTCATAGTCCATAGATAAGGGGCATCTAGAGTGACTATGAATGTTGTGTTTCCTTAGGTTTTAAGTGGTTAGGACTTTCCCCTTGAGGAGAGTCCATATGAAGAGCTTGATTTTGGGAAGGCTTTCAAATTTCCAGAATAATTTCTAGTAGGGCCATGTTGGTTGTTGTATTTTCTCTTCTTGTAACATATTGTAACCTCTCTTGATAATATAATATTTCCCTGATAAGTTCCAATTGAACCCATCCTTATGAGTGATAGAAACTAGAGAAATACCCTTTAAATTTTCTTAGACACCAAAGATGAGATAAGCCAATTGGAATATGG
>APFE031254313.1:289935-317856 GCA_000404065.3 Pinus taeda | reverse complement strand
CCATCTAAAACACTGATCGTTTCGGATGAAATGGAGTACAATATTATAGAAGACATGAAAAAGACTAGGGCCAACATCACTCTTTACGAATTGAGCAAGTTAAAGCATCAACAAAAGATAATGTTGAAATAATTACATGCTGTGCCAGTTGCACCTTTGCTTGCCGCTGTAATTTCTCAAGCTTCCAAGAACATGGGAAGACCTCCAACTAATACGACTAACGAGATCCAAATGACATCGCTTTAATTGGAGGAAGATCGAGATCTCATACTCCCCCGTTTCTCCTTACTTATGAATTTTTTAACAAAAATGTACATAATTGTTTAGTGGATTCAGGTGCTTCATCGAATATTTTAGTGTGTCAATGGTTCTTTGACTGTGAGGGGAAAAAGGTGAAGATGAGTTCCAGGTTTAAAGGTATCAATCCCAACTCGGCTAGGAACACACAACACAAAGGACATACACAGCTTTCGGTGGAGCAGTCCACTCGGATGCGACAGTCACAACATACAAGGTAAGATAACACATACAACACTCATGGATCAGTCCGAGACGAGTGCAATGGTTGTTACAAGAAGGTTCATGTGAAAGGTTTGTCTGATGTCCGGCAGAGTTGTCAACACGAATGGGATAGCATTAACAACATATACAACACATTTTCATTAATAGATTATGCATTATAACAAATGAATCAGTTCAGATGTAGAACACATGGTTAAAGAAACATGCATTACAAGTGTTAAAGACCAGTCTTACAATAAATACAATACATGTGTGAAAATGTGTTGGCCTGTTGACAAGCTTTTGAATTAAGTGAAAGTTCCAAGACACATCGTTACACCATACATCACTAACCCCGTCAGCGGGGCGTTGGAGCCAAGGTGAAAATTCCTTCTATGTACAAATGAGGGGGGTATCTATAGCCAAGGGTGAAACTGACCCTTGTGGTTGTTTGACTACCCTCATGACGGTTCGACTTCCATGACTTTCTGACTTACATGATTGTATGCTCAACAAGTGGGTCTCTTGGACTTCCATGTTACATCACATTGATTGACAACAAGCCCATAGTGGAGATGTGGGCAACATGACTCATGATTTGACTTGACATGACTTGACATGACAACGTTGGTACCTTCGTGTTGTTGCTGGAGTGCATGTCGAGCTACGGTGTTGTTGAGTGATGGATGTCTTCATGGTGTATCATATCTTCACCTTCGCATGGCAAAGTGTGCGGAAACGTCAATGTTCCTTGGTTCGCTTCATGAAGCTCTAGCATGTTGTTCCTTGCTTTGATGTTGGAAGGCTTGACAGGCTCACTTGTTCACGAAGGTGCATGTTCGTCGCATTCTTCCGCTTCACATGCTTCGTTTGTTCGTCCGTTGGTGAACCTAACCATCTCCATGTGTTCCCTTCATTCATCCCATTCGTCGTCTTGACATGTTTGTTGGTGTACCTATACCTTCAGTAAATCATGACGAGATGACATCAAATCCAAAACCTCCTAGTCTACCATGACACATGATAATTCAAATGCAGGTGACCAGGAGAGACAGTAGGGTTGTGATGCGGGGTGATGGCACTAGGCACTTGCTGATGAAAACTACACAAGAGTCACTAAGGGATGGAGACAGACAATCTGAGTTGACAGTGACTGTCTACAAGGTCTGTCTCGGCAGGGAGGCAAAATTGCACAAATTTTGGGAGGTACAATCCGGGCTACAGAAGGGTAAGGTAGGCATGCTCTGCGCATTTTCCAAAATGAACAGTCAGCAAGGGTTGGACAACCAGATTTGCACAATTTTCCAGTGGAGCAGGCCAGGCTACATGAAGGGTCATCAGGCAAGGATTGCGCGGATTTTTTGGGGCTCGAGAGATTGGCAGCCAGAACTACACACTTCCTAGAGGGAACTGCCATTTCGCTGCTGGGGTCACCGGAAACCAGAACTGCGCAATTCCCAGAGGGAACTGCCAGTTGGCTTCTTGGGTCACTAGCAGCCAAACTTTCACAATTCCTAGACAGAACTTCAAATTGGCTGTTAGGGTCACTGGTAGCCAGACTTGTGCAATTCCCAGAGGGAACTACTAGTTGGTTGCTAGGGTCACTGGCAGTAGAAACTGTGCAATTACTGGAGGGAACAGGAAGTCTGCTGCTGGGAGATACTGGCTGGGAAAACTGCACTTAGGCCGGAAGGTCGGCCTGCTGATCATCTCTGCACAATTTTTGATCTGAGCTTACTGATGGGTAGCTGGAAGCCTTCTCATGAGCACTGTGCAGTTTCTGAGATGAACATCTGATCGACTATCTGGGTGGCCAGCATGAGTGCTGCTTAAGTTGCTTGCGGGCAGCGTTGCTTGAAGGAACTATCTTGGTGCTTCTGCGTTGTTCTGGTTGACAGTCGATCAAGTCAAAAGTAGGGTGATGGTTCGGCTGTCAGTGAGGAGTCTAGTCATCAGAACTTCAGCAAAAATGACTAAGTGTGTGAACAGTAGAAAGATGCATAGGTGATCATACAAACACACACTCGCAGACTTGACGACGAAACGAACGAACATCCAGACACACATGTTCAACATGACTGACCGATGGTGCAAGTGACAAGCGCGACACTCGTGATTGATCGTTCATGATCGAGACGATGCTTGTGTGACAGTGAATGTGACTCTGTGTGTGAGTGCGACAAATGCTTTCATTGTGAACACAACAAACATATACGAAGCAAAGACTTTGAGCATAACCAGAGCACGGTCGCAAGCATGACTTAGACATCAACATGCAGAGACTTGAGTGCAATAAACAAGCAAGGCGAATGTAAAGACTCACCCAAGCTCACGGAGTGAACTCGGGTGTGTGTAATCATCAAGTGAAACTCTTCAAGGGAGGCTCTGAAATTTATGCATGCCAGAATTTTGGAGGGTGGTTGTAGCCGCTACGACAATGTGAAAGTCAAGGAAGCACACATCCAAACAATCAAAGGAAGTTTCAAACATTGCATTAGTTTCATAACCTTTTACAACTATGAAGATAATTAGGTTGGTCTAGTTCCTTTGCTCGATGAAGCATATTATGAATTTTGAAATGATAGAATGGAATCCTATTTGGGATCTCTTGGATATGATGTATGGTATTCATTTATTTTAGGAGACACATCTACATATGAATCAATAAGGTACAACTCAAAAGCCATGAATTTCATTCTAAGTACTTTGCTAGATTATGTGAAGTCCAAAGTGGATGATTGCTCATCAACCAAAAGGATTTGGAAGAAGCTTCAAAATATCTACTCAAAGGAGCATGCCAGTCAAGATGAATATAATGATGATGATCGTGATTCAAATAATGTAGATAATTAGATCAAAGAATCTGACAACAAAGAAGAAGAAGAAGCAAAAGCAGACACAAAGAAATAATTGATCAGTTTCTTAAGTGATCTTAGAAAAACAGAGAAGAAAAAATATATACTCAAAGAATAAGTTGCTATTGTAAGGCAACAAGTGGTGGAAGAAGAAAAGAAAGAGAAAGTCTTGAAAAGGAAATTAGAGGAATTTGTTCAGAAGTACTAGGAAAAAGTTATTCAAAATCATAAGAACTTAATGCAACTCTAGCTAAAATAAATAGGCTCAAGGAATAACAGAAGGAGCAAATACAGGATGTTGAAAAGAAGAATAATGTCATTAATGAAAGGGAACAGAAAATTACTCACTTAAAAATGGAGGTAAAAGAAGCAGGTGAAGTTCCATGCAACTAAGGCACAAGTTCCAAGCCCCCAAAGAATAAGTTTGAAGAAAAGCCTGTCATCATCCTTCAAAGGACAAATCAAAGTGAAAGCCAAAAGAAAATTGAAAATGTTGCTAAAGTAATCAAGGACAAGAATCAACAAAGAATAAACCTCCTCCAAGGAAGAATGTCTTCAGAAGATCAACAACATCAAGCCAAGCCATTTCATCCAGGTACCCTAGTATGTTTAATGGTTATTGCTTTTCATGGACAAATTTTGGGCATAGTGTTATGGATTACAAAGCTTATGATAGGGATGATTACCAAGGTCATTATCAAAACCCTAGAATCAAGTTTGCAGGGACATCAGAAAAATATCTAAATGGATTCATCAATACATAATATACATCAGTTGTTCCATCATTTAGGTACCACATTAAATACTTCAAATGCAATAAGTATGGTACATATCTCTTGATTGTAGATACATGATGGAATATTCCATGAAGGAGAATTGTAATTTTAGGCACATGAAGTTTTGGAGAAGAGAAAAAATAAAAATAAAAAATAAAATAAAATTTGAAGTGAATGAAGAAATCTTAGAGGTCGTGATCTCAGGATTTTTAAAGTAGCAAGACCATGATAAATCTATAGGTAGAAAAGGAAGATGTCAAGATTCATACACCCTGCAGCAAATCAGGTTCATATATCAATTTAAATAATCTAGCTTAGAGACTCCCAGTCCTATGAATGTTGAAGAGGGAAAGTCTATGTAGCAGCAAATTTGAAGATCTATCCTTCAGGCAATTTGCTGGAATAGCAAGTTCACAATGGTTTGTTTCAGGTGCATTTCAGTGGTTATTCCAATTATGTATTCAAGTTGGAATATGTTGTGATATTATAGTAGATGTATTATGACAGATTAATCAACATGATGAGTATTATATTTGAAAAGAAGATTCGTGGATAGTTTTGTAGCTTTCAATACTTAAACCAGGAAGAATTATAGAAGGGCTCATTGTCATTTTCATAGAAGTGAATATTTTGACAGGTAGTCATGGAATGGGAAGACGTGAAAGGCACAATGGACAGGGGGGTAGAAACTCTCAGAGGGAGAAAGGCATATTGTAAGAAAACAAAGGAAGATA
The DNA here is from genome assembly GCA_000404065.3 of Pinus taeda. Lineage (NCBI taxonomy): Eukaryota > Viridiplantae > Streptophyta > Pinopsida > Pinales > Pinaceae > Pinus > Pinus taeda. The sequence goes on along the minus strand of APFE031254313.1, from coordinate 312,990 downwards.
TTTTGTTAAGGGGAGTGACCTTTTGCCTTTGATCACGAAGGGGGAGAGAAATCAAGAGATTAAATATAAGAAGCATGGATACAGAAGGGGAAATATTCACAGGGGGAGTTCACTTTCTATCATTGACAAAGGGGGAGATTATTGAATGGTGTTGTCATTGATGCCAATGTTTGTCTTTGAACACTATTAATATATGTCAATGGATTCCATTAATTGGAAGCTCCAATGGACAAGAAGCCTTGGAAAAGAACCCAAGTCCAAGTGCCCCACACTTGTTATGGAAAAAGGATGTAAAGGACAATGAATTGAAAAGCAAGACCATCATCATTTGATAGTACTCATCATGTCGTTTCTAACAGTAGGTGGCACACCATGTAACTCCTCACAATTGAGGGGATATGTCATCTTAAATTTGAAGCCCCGAAGTATGGCCATGGTTCCCAAATGGATGATAAAAGAAAACTTTATGATTGGTTAATTTTTTATAATAATATTTGAGAAAACCTTGAATAATTTATGTGGATCTGAAGTTGACCAAGTCACCCTAAAAAGGGATTATAATTAGCCCTCAAAACAGTATGTATATTGTTGCAAAAAGGAAGTTAGCTACACAAGAAAAGTCAAATTTTTTGGACGGTCGACTTTATTTTTAAGGAGGTTTTAGGGCTAGTCAACCCCCCCTTTCAAAGCTCTACTTCCTCTATATATTAGGGCCTTTATTACCCTCAAAATCATTATTCAAATCTGATCATTTCATGATCATTTCTCTTTGAAATTCCTAAATCTAAGGGCAACGCAAAATCTTAAGGAGAAAGACGATCTATTTGCACTTAAATGTTTTATCCTTCTTATTGTTTTATGTTGGATTTAATTCGAGTTTTAAAGGGATTTCTGAGCATTATTGTTTTATCCTTTTTGGTGGTGTTTTTGTTGATTCAAGATTGTAAGAGCGGGTATCATAGGCCTTTTATAAGCCTTAATTTGGGATTTCTGAAGTTTGTCTTGAGGAATTTTCAACACCTTCCTGAGGCTCTGTTTCAATTCCCTGAGTTAGGTTAAATTTAGAATTTCTGAAGCTTGTCCTAAGGAATTTTCAGCCCCTTCCTAAGGCTTTATTTCGACCCTCTTGAGGTCATATTTTTGAGGCATAATTTGGCCACTTCCCATGCTGATCTAAAGGTTGAGTCCATGAAATAATTGACGTAAGATAACCTGAAATTTTGAGGCATCCTTTCGACCTTTCTATTGCAAGAATTTGACCTCCATGAGGTGCAATTTTAGACTCTTTCTGAAGGCTAATATGAGTTTTGGTGTAGGCCTATTTGGGGTATAATTCAAGGTGTCAAGGATGAGTTATCTGAGTATTTGTTACATATTACCTTAGTGTTTCATGTTGGATAAAGACCCTTTTCTGAGGCATTTCCAAAGCCTGTTTGGAAACTTATTTTAGACCTATCTGAGGCAGACTAAGAGGCATGCATTCGCTAGTATATGGAAGTTCTGAGATTTAATTTTGGCCAACTGTTAGAGCTTGTTTAAGGTATGTTTTAGGGCCATTCAAATCCTGAGAAAGATAAAAATTAAGGACTAATTTAAGGCCAAATAGCCCACAAGGAAAGCGTCTTTTTTGGCCCTTCATCAAATGCAGTTTTGGACCACAAATATTGTTTGTTAAGGGCTGAGTTCACTTAGTGTAGGCAATTGTTTTGGCTATAGAGAAAAGAGTTAAATTAAGTCTTTGATCTAAGCTTTAAAAAGGGTGTTTCTAGGATGCATTTGTTGGGTTGTGTTTGAGCCACATAAGGAAACCTCTCCAAGCCATAGAAGAGGAGCATCTCAGGCCAATGTTGGATGGATGTTAGGACTTGATTAAAAGGCAATATTGAAAGGTAAGTTGAGGCCTACTCTTGAGGCAACATAAACAAGGTTCCAAAGGTGATTTTCTGAGTCATTTGAAAATTGATTTAAGGACAGGTATGAAGAGATAATTGAAGGAAAGGGGGCATTCTAAAGGACAACAAGTTTAACATCTATCAGAGCATGTATTGCCATGTTTGTTGGTGATTGATTTGTTATGCTAAGTCTAGTGTCTTAGTTAGAGTTTGCATTGCAGGGAATGATACTTTTGGAATTGTAGCTTTGTAGCCTTTATTGTTATTGTTGTCCATTTCATGAGTATGTTGCTAAGGATGATGATAAATTAAATTAAACTTGTTGGTGCTATTGCATGGAAGACTGAGTAATAATTAGTTGATGCATGATTGTGTGTTCCTAGGGTTTGTATCGTGTTGAGCAATTAAAGTATCATGTATTGTTGTTGGTTAAAGTATTGTGAGCAAGAAGTATTGTATAACTATTGTTAGATACATTAATTTTGCTAGCTACAGAGAGATGAAGATCTTGAATTAGACTAAGAGATCAATGTTGTTACTCATGACTGATATATCTAGAATTTGAAGGATGTTAATATTATGATAGAGTTGTTGATGTTGTACAGTCTATGTTGTTTGTTGGAGTAATTGAATATGTTCATTAGCTATGATATGTTTAGAGGATTTATATCAAATTAGCTCTTGATTGTGACTGATTTGTCCATAACAATAGAACTAACAAAGACAGTTGGTGTTGTTGTTGATGACCTTGTGCTAATAATATAGATTGACAAAGTTAGTGGGTTTTGTTAATGTTTTTTATGTTGATATTTAGCAGAGGTGGATCCCGTCTGAAAATATATGAAGTGTGGTCCATTGTGGTGAATTGAAGGTTTGAGTGTTTAGGGAAAGTGGTGGCTTGATAATTAGGGTGGCAGGGTGGTGCAAGGCAGAGATTGGAGTCCCCTTCAGGTTGGAGTTTGAGAACACTTCATGTTGGTTGGGTTGTGTTAGGGCAACAAATTGATGTTGCAAGGTGTTGGAGAATCCTTTTAGTTAGAGATGATAAAACCAGGATGTTGGAGCATCCTTTTAGTTTGAGATGATAAAATAGGGAGTTGGAGCTCCCTTCTAGTTGTTTATGGGTAATCTTGGAATTTGGAGCTTCCTGTTGATGTAATTTTTAAGACATAATAAAACACGTACAATGCCATTAGGCTTCATGCAAAGGCTGACTAGATCTATGGCACTAGTTCCATACTGGCTATATATCCATACTATTAAAAGGGTATGTCATATGCAAGGGATGTACTATGGACTCTTTAGGCCGACTAGATCTTCCTTATGCCGACATGATGTGGAGGACACATAATTCATATTTCACTTGATACAAAATCTTTTTACATGATCTGAAAGCCCAAGAAGGGTCTCTTTGAATGTACAATGACTCTATAAACTCATTATTAATATTAGGAGTCCACAATGGGGACTTTGACTAATATAATGATGACCCAAGCATGAAACCTATTCTTTAATAAGTCATTGTTACAATAATAATAATAAAAAAATTGATCGAATTTAGGCTTATGTGATCTATATCTAGTTTCTGAGAAATATTTTTCGATGAAAATTACATAAAGATTTATTTGTTGACGTGTTTTGAACCAACCAATGTGGTTCATCATCAAAATAAGATGAAGAATCAAATCAAGGAAGCAACTTAAATAGAGATGCAAGTCATTCCAACAGCTAAATTGAAACAACTACATTTGATTGGGTCAGAAATAGGGTAAAGGATTAATTATATAGGAATACCATTAATCAAATAAAATATATTTAAGATATTATTTTAATATATAAATAATGTTTGACTTAGACTAAGGGATACAAAAATAAAATAAGATTAAGAAATAATGATGGGATATAATAAAAAGAAATATATTTAAGATATTATTTTAATATACAAAAAATAAAAAATGTGGACTAAGGAATAGGAACAAGCTAATAAACAAATAAATAAAATATAAAAAGGGGGACTAAGGACTAAAGAAGGGATTCTATCCAATCCTCAAAATGAGGCATGGGATACATAAAAGATAAATTACCGATGGTAAAAAATATAAAAATAAAAACTAAAGAGAAAGGGACAAAAATAATTTAATAGAAACGATTAATAAAAGAAAACTCAAAAAATATATAAAATCCAAAGATAAAAGGTTGAAAATAAAAATAAATAAAATTAAAGGAAAAACAAATAAAGGGACAAAAACTATAACAAAGGAAAGGGGACCAAAGATGAGATCCTAAATCCTAGGGGCAAAAATCTAAAAATAATATTAAAACCATTCAATCAAAAATTAAAAATTAAAATAAAATACAAAAGGAAAACAAAGAGATAAAAAACAACCAAAAGGATATAAAAAGGCTAAGAAGAAAGGGCAGGGATCCAACAATTGTTTATTTTCCAGTTGTCATCCCTATTAAGATTGCTAGGCCTCCTTTCAATTTCAATGGCCTCCCTAAATTTATGGTGATGAAAGTGAGCAATCTTCGCAATAACCTGGGCCTCCTCAATGCATATATGATGCTTCGTCTTATCCGCATGTTCCACCAAAGCCAAAGAGCGAGTCCTCCCATGCTTGATGTTAGCTACGTGATCCTTAATCCTTTGATTTAGAGAGCATCATGTTTCACCAATGTATGGGGTTCCACAAGAACAAGGGATAACATAAATACCCTTCATATCCTTGGGGTCTATTGGGTCCTTTACAGACTTTAAGGAACTACAGCTGGTGCTAAGAGGCCTAAAGGATGAGGGAACATTATGCTTCCTTAGGATTCTCATATTCCTGTCAGTGGTCCCTTGGATAAAAGGGAGATGCACCCCTGAAATCCGATCAGAAGGGTCTTTCTTAACCCTATGACCTTGGCTATTTTTAAGGAAAGCTTTACACCCTTGATGTCTATTATATTAATTATTAACGAAAATATTAAGGAGATGGTCCTTCTCTTTGGAGAGGTGACTTTCGTCAGAAATCCTGAGTGCATGAGTAGCTAGCGTGTTGAGAACACCTAAGGTTTTAGCCAGGAAATGATGAGACTTCGCATGAAGATACTGCTCAGCATGGGTTTTCTTTCGAAATACCTTGTGAGAGAAAGAACCATCATCCTTTTTCGAAATAAGGACATCAAGGAAAGGAAGGAAACATCAACTCCTTGCTCCATAGTGAAATTTATGGAGTTGGATTGATTGTTGAGATGTTGGAAGAAGAGATCTAACTTCCCTTGACCATGCAGTCAAATGACGCAAGTGCCATCGACGAATCTTTTCCAAAGCTTTGGCTTAAATCGAGTTGAGGCCAAAGCTTTTGATTCAAATTATTCCATAAACAAATTAGCAACAATAGGGGACAGGGGGGAGCTCAAGGATACACCACATGTTTGTTCATAGATTTCCCCTTAAAAAATTCTTTTCTTTTTTCTTTTGACAAGTACATTACATGATGACTCAAGTACATTATTGAAGACCGAACATAGTTAATTTTTCTAACACTCCCTCTTAACTAGGGGGGTATTCATAATGTACAAATACAATGGAAGATCTCAAACTATATGAAAACATGAAGAACCTTTAGGCATCACAATGCCATGGAATATATTCCTGAACAGGGAAACCCATCCAACCAATCACTCAACAATTTAGGCACCGCAATGCCATGGACTAGATTCCTCACCAGGGTAATCTATCCAAACAATCACTCAACAATTTAGGCACTGCAATGCCACGGACTAGATTGCTGCCAGGGCAATCTATCCAAGTGGGACTGAGGTGGCTCAAGCTTTCAGACCCTCTAGGTAGCATCAAGCTTACTTGCTAACCACCAACCCAAACATACATGTCTGTATCCAAAACCGAGCTCAATAAACAACACCACCTTTTCAATTCTAGGATTCCTGACATCAACACATAGTGCCAGCCTGATGTCTCCCTAGGAAATGATTCACTCACAAAGCCTCAACAAATATCTTCCATTTATTTATCATCAATACAAACACCAATATCTACCAAAACCAGCAGGTTCCTTAGATATTCAAACTTATTATTAGGTAGAGCTTTTGTTAGTATGTCTGCTACATGTTTGTCTGTCGGAACATATTCTAACTTCACAATCCCGTCCTGAACTAAGTTCCTAATAAAGTGGAACTTATTATTGATATGTTTTGTCCTCGAATGAAACACTGGATCTCCAAACATCTTGATACAACTTTGATTATCACAATTAATCACAGTAGGACCTAGAGAATTTTCGAACAAGTCTTTCATAAGCTTTCTTAACCAAACAACCTCTTTTCCTACTTCACATGCAACCACATATTATGCCTCGACACTACACAATGCAACAGGATCTTGCTTCCTACTCATCCATGAGATCCTACAACTCCCAGACAAAAGCATCCTCCAGTAGTGCTCCTTCCATCAGTCTCAATGCCACCCCAATTAGAGTCTGTGAAGCCAATTAGATTGACTTCCTTACTGTCACACTTTAGGAAGTGATGTATATTACCACAAAGATACCTCAATATATGTTTGGAAGCTATCCAGTGATCATGACGAGGCTCCAACTGAAAATTACTAAGAATGTTCACTGCAAAGCATATATTTGGCCTAGTATTTACCAGATACATCAGGGAACCCACCGAATGATGATATGAGGTAGGATCCACGAGACTTGAGTTGGATCTCCTCAACTTCTTGAGCTTGGTGATCATAGGAGTAACCATCGGCTTGGAGTTCATCATCCCAAATTTTTGCAATAACTTGATAATGTACTTTCCTTGCCCCAAATATATCTCCCCAGGTTTTTCGCATATTTCTAGACCTAGGTAGTAATGCATCAGTCCTAGATCCTTCATTGCAAATTCAGCTGCCAACATTTTCTTGTATTCTTAAATTATTCGTTCTACACCGATGATGAATATATTATCCACACATAGTAGAATAATGATTGGATCATTATTCATTACTTTAATATATAGATTCAGATGAACATTACTCTTCACGAACACAATTCTGAGAAGATATGCATCCATTCTCGCATACCATGCTCTTAGTGCTTGCTTCAAGCCATATAGAGCCTTCTTGAGTCTGCAAACATGAGAGTCCTTGCTATTCACTTCAAATCCTTCATGGTTTTCAATGTACACTTCCTCATCAATGGTCCCATTCAGAAATGCGGTATTAACATCCATTTGATGGATATTCCACCCCATTGTAGCAGCCAGTGAAACCAACAATTTAATGGTAGTGTACCTTGCAGTGGTGCAAATGTTTCTTCATAGTAAATGCCTTCCTTTTCAGAGAAACCCCTTGTAACAAACCTTTATTTGTACTTGTCTATACTTCCATTAACAACATGTTTGATCTTATAGATCCACTTCGATGTGACAACCGATTTGTCACTAGGTCTAGGAATGATTTCCCAAACCCCATTCTTCATGATGGATTGATATTCTTCCTGCATAACTTCCTTCCAAACCTCTTCATGCTCCGCTTCCGTAAATGTAGATGATTTAGCTTCAATCAAATTTTTCATATATGCAGCATAACCAGAATACCTTTTGGTTTCTTACTTTCCCTGGAGGACCCTTTCGCAACTCCATGTCCTTCAACATATTCTAATGTATCTCTCAACCAATTTGACCTCTTCCTTATGGTTGGGATAACCATCAATTGAATAGGCTTACTTGGTCCTTCTTCGTCATCATTTGTAGTATAGTTCTCATGAACTTTATATTCTTCAAATATGGGAACTTCTTCATCATTAAAATCAATAAGAATATCCTTTGATTTATTGTAAGCTTGATTCTCATAAAATATGACATCCTTGCTTACTTCAATGGATCTTCCCTCCTTTATGTAGATTCTATACGCTTTTGAGGAAAGACCATAACCAATGAATATTCCCTTGATGCTTGTCGAGTCCAACTTATTTTACTTGTCTTTCAGAACATGGACATATGCTGGACTTCCGAATATGTGGAAATGATCCACACTCGGCTTATTTCATGTGAATACTTCTTTGGGTGTAGTATTATCAAGACTCTTATGAGGACTTCTATTTTGAATGTATACGACAATCATCGCTACTTCACCACATAAGAACTTTGGTAGATCTTGATCAAGGAGCATAGTTCAAATGCCTTCTTCGATTTACCTATTCTTCATTTCGTCCAATACATTTTCTTCGGGATAGTAGGGAACAATGAGCTCCCTCTTAATATCTACATCCTTACAATATGAAATTAACTCTTCAGAGGTGCATTCCCCACCATTGTCAGACCTTAGGGTCTTTATCTTCTTTTCGAGTCCAACTTATTTTACTTGTGTTTCGGAACATGGACATATGCTTGACTTCCGAATATGTGGAAATGATCCACACTCGGCTTATTTCATGTGAATACTTCTTTGGGTGTAGTATTATCAAGACTCTTATGAGGACTTCTATTTTGAATGTATACGATAGTCATCGCTGCTTCACCACATAAGAACTTTGGTAGATCTTGATCAAGGAGCATAGTTCAAATGCCTTCTTCGATTGACCTATTCTTCATTTCGTCCAATATATTTTCTTCGGGATAGTAGGGAACAATGAGCTCCCTCTTAATATCTGCATCCTTACAATATGAAATTAACTCTTCAGAGGTGCATTCCCCACCATTGTCAGACCTTAGGGTCTTTATCTTCTTTTCGGTTAGGGTTTCCACCTCAACCCTAAACTCCTTGACTTATCAAATACTTCATCTTTAGTTTTGAGTAGGTAGAGCCATGTCTTCCTTGAATGGTCATCAATGAATGTTACATAGTAGAGATGACCTCCAAGTGTCTTGTTAGACATGGGCCCGCATACATCGGAATGAATGAGATCTAATATTTCTTTACTTCTAGATTCACTATGATGAAATGGCTTTCTAGTTGCTTCCCCAAAGAAAATCCCTTGCACACACCTTCATGGTCTAACTTCATATCAGGAATACCATCAACCAATTTACTAAGAGTAAGGATGACCCTATAATGAAGATGGCCGTAACTTTGATGCCATAATTCAATTGGACTTATTTCCATATGAACCAAAGCTTGAGGAGATGAAGTGATAACCCAGTAAAGACTTCCTTCACGAACTCCAATAACCCTAGCTTTGTCAATACTAGAGTTCTTTCCCCAAACCAATACTTTTCCATCAACAAAATCAATTATTTCCCCTTTATCTTCTAAACAAGAAATAGAGATTAAATTCTTTTTCAAACCTGAAACATAGAGAATGTTGTTGAGATTCAGCTCCAATCCATTGTGCATCTTTAATGATGTAGATCTCAGACCTTTAACAACATAGCTTTTGTTGTCACCCGATTCCACTCCATGAGAGGATGACTACTTTGATAGTGTTTGTAGTTTCCTACTTTCACCTATCATGTGTCTCGATGCTCCACTATCAATGATCCATGCATTGTCATCAGTAAGAGATGCTATAAGGGCAACCAAGAATCCATGAATCTTGACTTTGTTGAATAGGTAGTAGATGATCTTCTTGGTCCATCTTCCAACGGAGTTGAAACCCAAACTTATGTATTTCACCGTAGAGGGATAATCCATGCCAATAAAGTGATCTTCGACTTCTCTTGACCTTAGCTCTGATAACATGTTGGAAAATCAAAGATATTACATTATGGTTTGATTCTCCTTTCTTGATAATTACGTATGAGTGTGTTGCCTTCTTTTACTTCTTTATTATCTTATCTTTCATCAAGGAACTATACATACATGATAATCACAAAACGAGAGACACAATACATAGGCACATGCCAGGGAAAAACCCCCCTCGAGGGGAAAACCCGGTCAATATAATTCTTCCTTTCAATAGTATTCTTTGAGACTCTTCGCCCTAGACCAAGACCAAACTTTCTCTCCACACCATGTCAGCCTCCAAGATCTTCGACCCCTTCCAGAAACTTCGACTAAGCAACAGTTTCCAACAACATGCAGCTTCCGGCAGTAGCAAAACCCTAGGAGACTTCGATCTCCCAGACCAGACCACGAAACACAGAGAGAGAGAGAGAGACACACACACACACACACACCAAAAGCTCGATTTTCTTCTTCTCTAGAGATTCCCCTAAACTCGCACTCCTTTTCTCCTTTCGACAGTAGACTTCACAATTTCGAGCTCTTCTAGAGATATCAAATTGCTTGAGAGAGTGGATGCTCCAAATGACTTCAACCTCCTTCAATATATAGGCTTCTTGTGGGTCAAATGGGGTTCTTTAGGCCAACTAGATCTTCCTTAGACCCACATGATGTGTAGGACACATAATTCATATTTGACTTGATACAAAACCTTTTTACATGATCTGAAAGCCCAAGAAGGGTCTCTTCGAATGTACAATGACTCTATAAACTCAATATTAATCCTAGGAGTCCATAATAGAGACTTTGACTAATATAATGATGACCCAAGCATGAAACCCGTGCTTTAATAAGTCATTGTTACAATAATACAAATTATTTTCTTTATTCTTTTGACAAGTACATTACATAATGAATCAAGTACATTATTGAAGACCAAACATAGTTACTTTTTTTTCCAACAAATAATTTGTTATATTAGTTTTCATGCAAAGTGTTTGAAGAAATGCTTGAATGGTTTAATGATTCATTCCATACAAACTGTTTGATGAAATGCCCCAATGAAAATGTTGTTTTTTGGATGGGGATTGTATTATTGTATGTTGTAGTTGATGTATGCCTATTTGCATGCAAAGAATTCGAAAAATGTGTTAAAGGTGTTTTATTACAATTTGTAGACAAACTATTTGATAAAATGCCTAAAGACAAAAAAAATCAAAAGTTGCATGATTGAGTGGTATGCTTTGGTTAGTATGTTACAATTGGAATTAGAGTCATGTTTCTTATTTGGTTTCATACAAAATGTTTGACAAAATGTATACAAGAAAAGTACTACTCAATTAGTTGTATACAAAGTATTCAAATAAAGGTTTACATGTAAAGTGTTTGACAAAATGTATGAGAGATGAAAATCAAGTTTTTGTGAGTGTGGTTAGGATAAATTTAATAGGGATTTGTGACAAAGTGGTATCTAATCTTATTGTCAAGTTATTAAAAAGAAATAGAAAATTTTGGGTAGCATGTAACCTCAATAAATCATTGAGGGAACTGGGTATGTTACACGTGCCATCAAGAACTCTTCAATTTGTGTGAAGAGTCCAAAGGCTTGAGGTTGTTTTCATGGTTTAATATGGCTATTGGGTAAAATTCTATAATGAGTTCCTTCTCTTCTACATCTCATGCACATTAGACCTATATTTGTATTAAATACTTGAATTCCAACACATGACTCCTCACACATGTGACACATTTGAACTTGAGCCAATCGTTCAATCTTATCATGAATTTTTCAATATTCACACCTTGGAATGCATTAATTATACCATCCTCACATAAATTTCTTCAGTTGCTTCTATCTCAGTAATTTCTACATAATTTTTCTTCGCAAGAGTAACATGTTCAACTTGGGCACAGATATCTTTTAAAGTTATTTTTTTCATAGTATTTTCTTTTGCATCTTGTACTATTCACGTGTTTGTTGAATATTATTTTCTTTGTTGATATGCTCTTTGTTGTTCAACTTTTAGTTTTCTTTAATTTTGATGCTCTTCAATTATCATTTTTTGTTCCTTCTTTCACGATTTTCTCTTTGTTGTTAAATTTTTTTGTAGCTCTATTTTTTATGCTCTTTAATGGTCATTTATTCTATGTTTCTTTGTTCATATTCTCTTTGATATGCTCTTTATCATTAAGTGGTCATTTGTTTTAACTTTCTTTGTTGATATGCTTTTTGTTCTTCACCTTTCTACTTTATTTTATTTTCCCTTTATTCATCACTCATTTATTCTATCTCCTTTCTTTGTTGTTATTGTTGTCAAACATCCTCGCATGTTTGTTTGTTCGCATCCTCAACATGCACATCATCCATTTTGTAATTCAGAGAAGACACAATAACACACCCTAATTGTAATGTTGTAAAGAAAGGAACTATTGAAATTAATGCAACACACACCAAATATGATGTTGAAACATTAAAAACAATGCATGTTGTTTATAAATACCACAAAATATAATTTAAGTCAATTTAAAATTAACATACATTGAAATCAATGCATCTAAATACAAAATACAATTTAAGTCAAACTTTACTAAATGGCAAAGTATCCAACAAATTTCTAAAAATATATATATTTGAAAGAAAAAATGACAACTAAATATTTGTGAAATATAAAAGATTTGTATATATATATATAGTTTAAAGCATGATTACCCAAATGCATTGGAAAATTGATAAATATCTCACCTCAACTTTGACTGTAAAATGCACCAAGATCAATTTTATGAGATTGTAAAATGCATTCAATTATATGCATTTAAAAATAATGCTTGATTTCACCATATATATGTATTAAGCACGTACTCATGCACATGTCTAAGTGTTTAGGTGTGCAGAAGTCGCATAATTGACCTTTAACCTTAGCAATTACTTTAATTACTAAAGTGATTGACATTTATAAACTAAAGTGGTTCATCTCAATGCTTTCAGAGTGGTTTGGATCATTATATTGTTTGTCATTCATCTCAAAGCTTTCAGACTAGAAAAAAAGTGGAGAAATTAGCTCAAAAGACGTTTTTATCGGTAGGACCCGATTTGGCAAATTGGGGTTTGAAACATTTTGGGAGAATTTTGAGGTATCAAATGATGTTTTTTGGGGGTAAAACTTTGTCGCTTTGACACCAATTTTTGTTTTACATATTTTTAACTACAAACCTTTCCAACAACGTAAGAATCACATTAATCAGAGTCTATATCTGAAAGTTATGCCACTCAGAAGTTGGCCTTCTTATTTTCACCACCATAATTCTAGAGGATGACACGTCAGCTCCCATAATTCATGGAAAAGGAGCTAGCCACGTGATTATGATGTTGAAGACTCTAGAAAAGTCTATATTGTAACTCTAGTTAAGAGTTGAGGGTCAAACCTAACTACTAGTAGGCTATCATGTTTTGTCATAACCAGGCCACTAGGAAGAAAAAGGGTTCCATTCTTTCAAGTGCATTTGTTCCATAATTGATCAAAAAATAGCAATTAGTTGAGAGGGATAGGAGATAAAGCTCACAGAGAGGATTTTTGCATTGTAGTAGCCCACGGGCCACATGACATACTTCTTTGTACTCGCAGTCATTTTCTATTCAGGGGAAGAGCAGAGCAACCTCACCTTCCAATTGGGTTTTTCTCCCAAAAGGGTTTCCTAGGTCATATATTGTGTCAAAAGTGTGTGTGAGCTTTTATTTCGAGGTCTATTTTTTGCATAATTTTAATTCACGGGCATACATTAGTAACAATAATATCAGCCCCAAGGGTTAGCTCAACTAGTCAAATAAGTGCCTCATCGTTCAGGAGGTCATAGGGTCAATTCTCCCCAAAGCCCTTAGGGTTAGGCCTAGCTATTGGTCGCGGGGCTTGATACCCTTGATGAAGCTCAGATATTTCCAGGGCTTGATACCCTTGATCAAGCTCAGGTATTTCCGTGGACGTAGTGGCCACCTAGTGAATGCGGGTGGATGTGAACCACACGTGCAAAAAAAAAAAAAAAAATCTATATAATATATATTAAACAATAATCTATAAATCTAAAGAGAAATAAAACTGTAATAGTGTATATTTTGTATTTTTAAGTATAATTTTATTAGATTTGTTGTGGCAAACTGTCCAGTGGAATATCCAAAATATTTTACAGATCACATGCACATGTCGAAGTGTCTAGATGTGCAGAAATCACATAATTGACCTTTAACTGTAACAATTACTTTAATTATTAAAGTAATTGACTTTTATAAGCTAAATTGAGTTAATCTAATGAAGTGCAAAGTTTATTTGCATTAGTGAATTAGATGAATCTCAATCATTTATCTCAAGTGATGTTGAGATATAATCTGTACCATCAATCACTTTTGATATTAGGGTTTTCACTTTAGTCAATAACTCGAACTTACAAAAGGTAGGCTAGGCTAAGGGAGAAGATACATATTTAAGCACAAGACATAGTGAGATAGTGAGATCTTAGTGATTAGGTGGAGAAGGAATTTCATCCAAGTGTGTAGGGTTTGAGGAAGAGAGCAAGGGGAAACAGGGGAAGGATCTAGATTAGTTTTCATATCGAGGAACAAGTCAAGGGTGTGATCATCTATATCATTTCCAAGTTTTTTTGTATTTATATTTTTTTTGAGAGACCATTATCCAATGAAGAGAGTTATTGTATGTTGTATATTATCATTGTTAATGAAACAACAAATGTTGAAGGGCATAAATCTTGTGTGCATGTGTATGAGGTTGGTGTTTTTTAACTGGTTCCAATGTTATATTTTATTTATATGTTAAAATCTTAGTTGTGTTTTTTATTCAGTGGACCTGCATCTACTACGAAATAATTAACCAAGTTGTTGGGATTAGAAAATTAACATGGTATCAGAGCCTAGTCTCTTTAAGTACTGTGCAAGTCAGATTTGTACAAGAGTCATAGGGACTAAGTAGTCCAAATTTACATATGGAATGGGCCGCACAGGGATTAGAAGACTTGTATAATAAATTGTAAGGCGTGTACGAGGTCATGACTACAAGATGCAAGTGTCATGGTTGTATGTCATATAATGGTAGAGACCAAGAGAAATTAAAGTAGTCTCAGTGGCGAGGAAAGGTATTGGGACATACCTATGGCTGAGATATAAAGTAAAACAAATAGAAAAAAAAGTGGTTTACAACCACCGAAAAGGGCTATGATGGGACCTACAGGAGTCGTAACACATATGTAGTCATAGTCTGCAAGCTACATAGAAGTGAAGAATCCATCTAGCCACTTCAAATAGTTTTAAATCGTAAATCACCAGAAAATGACAAGAGCTAAAGTGTTGTGAAGGTCTGACAATGGTCATACATGGTTGTACGTAGCTACAGTTATGCAGAGGGTTAAGTTGCCACACAAGAAATCACGTTGAAGGAAATACACCATCTTATAGTTGTATGAAAAACATTATGTAGTCAGAGCAGAGCACAACCATACAAGGTTCATACGAGGGTGTAGGTTATAGGTGACATTGTGCAATAGGAGATAGGTGTATGGAAACAAATTATGGTAGCAGGTATGAAGAATTTGACAAAGAACATAGTGGAAATGCACTTATATTCTTTGAAAATCATAATATCGATAAACAATGACTTATTTACAACATTGTTAAAGGCATTAAGATGCTCTATCACAGAGTTTCCATTATTCATCCTCATACTATACTTCTTTTGAAGGAATAATGTATTTACAAGAGACTCGGGGTAATATAAACCCCTAACATATCCCATAATGCCTTGGTTGTGGCTTCTTTGACATAAGTAATGCTATATATGCAATGCATAACCAAATCATACTTTTTACCTTTATATCCAGCTCTTTCTAGTTTTTCATCACCATACCCATAGATGTAGTACCAAGATCTAATTGGACCTCTTATTCTTTGTCTATAAGAAGGTCAATCATATTGAGTCTCCACAGATCAAAGATCTAACTATTAAAATCCTCAATCTCTATTTATGGAATCACTCAGCATTATATTTCACACAAAAATCACTCCCATAGAGCTCTTGTTGAAACTAGTTTCATTGTATGCCCAAGATAGGCTTGCCTTATCAGGAGCAAGAAAAATCCCAGTAACAAAGGTGTTGCCCTAAATTCAATAACCAAGTGACGACACCAAATTAAGTTTTAATAATTTTCAAGTGAAGTAATGCATACACATCCTTAAGCAAAACACAAAGTAAATAATGACACACATAAAGTACATATTGATTTACTCTGGAAACCCTTAATTGGGAAAATCCACAAATATTGGAGCCACATCTCTATCTTCTTCAATGTATTAACTTATTTGTTCACAATATAAGATTTAGGAATTCAATAGTGTCCAAAGTCCTAATGCACTAACATGGACTAGATTGCAACTCTAGTCCCTTAACTAAGGTTAGATTATGGTGGCCCTAACAATTGCCCAAAAAAGCACAAAAATTGTTATAGTCAATGGCTTACGCATGAATGTATAATTTACATACAAAAATATAACACATTTCTAACACATTACCAAATGTTATGAACCCAATAATTAGAATATCATGATAAGCCAACATACTCACAATGTAAACCAAATATGAACACTAGGCATGACTCTCAAAGTGATATATATGAGTTACAAAATAACTCCTTATTTAGTACAAGAATCTCCTCCAAAATATAACCCAGGTACATCTGTATATGCAAATCATAAGTCCATGTGTATAATAATGACTATATTAACCAATATATTTACATATGCTTATTCATTGAACATGTATCCTCACTCTTAAGTTGACCATCATCCTATTATAGGTACATCTAACCTTGTTACAGGTACAATTGACATCATATATGGATCCATTAAGGTCACAACATTGCTAGGTATGGTGCATTACTTATGCATGTCACTTATGTGTCATTAGTTGCATTTCTTAAGTGTGTTGCTTAATATTGTGTGTCAGTGATGGTGTCTCATATGTGTTGCTTAAGCATGTAATTTATGTTTATTGCATATGTGTTCAAACTTTTCAAAAAAAGGACAATGTAATTTTACACTTCCATATTGTAGAACTCATTAAGAGTTTTTTAATGAGCTATCACATGCCTTAAATAGAGCTTCGAGGGAAAATATATGGTCCCACAAATTTGATTTGTTACTCCAACTATTTAATTTACATTGTAATAAAACTAATAGTTATCCCACCACTTGCAGATTGCAGAAGGGTAATTAGTAAGTCACTGGGTTAGTCTGTAATGGGTCATGAGTTTGAATTTGCATTGGGAGACATGAAAATTTTTCATGCCCCAATTTGCATCCTTGGATTGAATTGTTAGGGTTGGTTAAAATGGAAAAAGAGACACAAATCAGAATGCTAATTGAGATACAAATTGGGATGTAGAGACACATGAATTGATGCACTCAAGTCACAACAATGCAAGTTTAGACATTGGAATGGAACTCAAGGCACTGATTTGGGTGGAAAGACATAATTATAAACAAGTTATTAGGGATGTAAATAGAGATGCAATATATGCTCTAGGACACAAAGGGTCACAAAAAGGGATGTGTACCAAACAAATGCTAAGGCAAGGGTTCTAGAAAGTGATGCAAATGTGTCATATAAGGACACAAATGAGATGCCCTCAAATGTGTCCCTCTTTGTGACTTAAAGACTTAGCAAAATATTAAAATAAAAGACACTGCATTGTGATAGAAAATGGGATATTGCAACTCTATTTTGTAGTTGTGCAAGGACTATTTGAATGGTTGGTGATGCCATTTGGTCTTATTAATGCCATTGTAACATTCATAATAAGGATGAACATTGTGCTCAAACCATACCTTGATTCATTTGTGATCATATACATGGGTGATAGACTAGTTTTTCTAAGTAAACCTTGTGAGGGTCACTTGAAGCACTTGGACCAAGCATTTGTCACATTTTAGAGAGAGAAAATACTTGTGAATATAAATAACTGTATATTTGAATAAGTATAATTTTTTGTCTTGGATTCTCAGAGAATCAAGATGGAATTAACAATGATTCAATGCAGATTCCAACGATTGTTTTAGGCTAATCGTTATCAAAGGCTATTCATGATATATGAAGATTCACGAGAATGAATAAGTAGATCATAAAATTAATTGTCACTTTTCTTATGTTGTAAACACTTTTAATGCATTAAATCATAACCAAAATAGTTTTAATTGGGGTGTTGCTAAATAGGAATATAAAGTAGAAGGATTAAACATCAAATTGTGATTGCTCCATTTTTCACCATATCTAACAATGAATAAGCCTTGGAGATTAAGGTGGACACTTCTAAACATGCTGTGTGTTTAGTATTGATGTAACACTAAAAACCCATCGCATACCACTATAAGATTATTTAGAAGCTAAATTATTCAATGTATGGTCAAAATATATACACACCAGTTTAAGTAGTGAAGCATTGATGACATTATTCACTTGAAAAAAAGTTTTCCTTTCACATTGAACATAAAAATCTATAGTTCTCCTTGCATGAAGCAAGATAAAAATGCAAGGCACATGAAGCGGAATTATTTCAAGATTGTAATTAAATACCATAAAAGAATCCTAAATAAAGTTGTGCATTTTCTATGAAGATAACCAACGATTTGATTGAACAATTCCGTGTAGTTCAACTATTGGAAGCTTATCCATGTTTTCCAAATATCATGTGAAAATAGACAACCTTGCAAAACTTTGTGATAACCCCACCAAATGAAAAATATTGCAACTATACACTTAAGGATGTTATTTCATACAAGTTAAATGCTATTGGCATTCTTCATGGAGATTACATACAATAAATAATGTGTGTGCACTATTACAAAATTAGTTTGGAGTGGAAAAATTAATTACAAATTGACAAATACATTTCCATTGGGTAAAGGTGGTACATGTGGTAGCAAAGTTTATCATAAGTTGTTTTCTTTATAGTATATTAAAATAAACAAATAAAAAGTAGGTAAATGATTCCATTTATAATCCTAAGCAAATCACGAGAGTCAACTTTAATGGATTTTCTTAGATTGTTATTGACAACTAGTAGGGACAATGACTATTTAATAGTAGCTATAGATCATACCATACAAGAAAATAGTTTCATCACAAAGTGCCATAAAATTGATCTTTAAGAAGACATGTTGCATTTTGCATCACCATCATTAGTCATTTCCAACTACAACATTGATGTCCAAGCTACTTTTGGTAAGCACCATTGTGATTGATGGACACTAAGCTAAAATAAATATTGTCTTGTTTCCATAAACCAATGGCTTCTATGACTCCATATTTTAATTGTTACACATTTTTAAACATAAACATCCAAAGACATGGGATGTCAACAACTAATATGTGCACCATAGTTATAATTTTAGATTACTTAGTGCAACAAAAAAAAATCACCTTTTGGATCACATATCAAAGTTATATCCATGGATCCTTTATCCCAAAGGAAATGCTTATAAGGTTGTTGCATATGGGAAAATTGTAATAAGGTTTATAGACCACATCTAGAAGATTGATAATTGAGTTTAAGATGCTTTGCACATGAGCCAATAGAAACAAAATGCTATGCATAATGTTGAAAATTCAAGTGTAATAGAGCCTAGTAGTAATTTCTTAACATGATAATTACTTCTGATGTTTTATATGTCTTCTTTTAACATTTACAATTTCTTCATCAAGAAATTATACTTTATAAATTCAACCATACAAGAATAAGAAAAGTAGAGATCATAATGCACATAAGCAACACAATGTTTACCTTGGGAAAACCCACTTGGGGTAAAAACAAAACAATTATTTCCTTAGAGAATCAATTCAAGAAGAGATATCAAAGTCGTAGACAAACTTTCCAAGATGATAGTCCAACACGTACTGTGTCAACCCTCCACAAAATTCCAAGTCAAAACATCCACAAATTCTCTTGGTAAAGGCCTGCTACAGGTTTGTACTAAGGTCGAATTTCGGTCTCTTTCTCTACCACCAAAATCTCACACTTCACCTCAAAAACTTTGGATTCCACCTCAGAAAATCAACATAGAAACTCATATTGATCTCAACCTTTGAATTTCGGTCTCTTTCTCTTCCACCAAAATTTCACACTTCACCTCAAAAAAATTGGATTCCACCTCAGAAAATCAACACAGAAACTCAGATTGATCTCAGCCTTCTGCAGTCACTTGAGCAAGGGTAGATAGATGACTTGTTCTTCTTCTTTTTGGCCTCCTTATCTTCTTGTCTTGCTTAGCTAGATAAAAAATATATACATGTAATACTTGTGATCTGAAATTCCCTTTGGATGGAGGAAGAATGAGCTACTTATAGGCTTCTTAAAGGACGAATGGGTGTCTCCTTGGGTAGGTTGACAAGATCATAGGAGGGCCAACTTGGAAAACTTGTGGAGCCATAAATTATCAACAATAAATTCAAATTTTCTTTTCATAAGGTCATGAAGGACATGCCTTTAACATTTGAAAAATACATGAGCATGAAGAACATGTTAGAAAAATAATAATCTATTATTTCAAGTACATCAAAGATAAAAATATAATTTATGAAGACCGACCATAGCTATAAAAATTCAACACTCCCTATTAGCTATGGAGGTGTTCATAATGACCATCAAGATGATCTCAAGTTGACAAATTCTCAAGGAAAGATCAAGATTAAGATAAGCATCGTCATTAATATCATAATCACTAGCATCAACCATACATAATCACAGGCACCATCAAATAACTATAGACATAGTCTAGGTGAAACACCAGAGGCCTCATCAATGATAAACAAGCTCACTCTAGAAAGAGATTTTAGCTTGATGTTAGGAGGCTCTTGCTCATTTGAGCGACCTCTACGACTATTCTTCAACCAAGGTCAACTGACATAGGGAAAATATCCTCTGTTGGACCATTCTCAAACCAAGGTTAAAGTGACAAAGGGAGAATATCTTCGACTGGACAATTTTCCAACAAAGGTCAAAGTGGCACAGGAAGAATGTTAATTTTCCAGACCATTCTTCAACCAAGGTCATAAAGACATAGGAATAATGTCAGTCCATGATGTTATATAATCTGTCAAACCATTCTCCAACCAAGGTCATAATGACACAAAGAAAATGTTAGACCGTTCTCCGATCTAGGTGGATATTGGTGGCCACCCGCCTATTCCACCTAGACCTCCAGTCGGTTTCATCTATTTCCTTGATTATAGCAGCATTTACTGGTTTTAGCAGTTTTACGGATCCTGAACTTTCGGAGTTGTTATGACCCCCTAAATGACGTTTTTTTTGAGGTCCGCAACAGGCTTGTAGCCTTAGGTAAGGGTTTGTGACAAATCTTGTAGTACTTGGAGAGATCTTTCCAACGAGGTATCGTACGTGCCAAACGGAGATCGTATGACCAAGTTACAACCCCAGGAAGTTGGTTGCCCAACTAACCGCAATGGGGCCCACAAACTCTTGTCGTTTCATCTCCTGGGGTTAGGTTTTTGGTTGTTTAGGGTTTTCCCTTATCATTCAATAATAAAAAGGCCCTTGAGCCTCATTGTAACATAGTTCAGAGGCATGTAGCCACCACATGTCTTCTCAAAGATAAGCTACCATCGCCCGAGCTAGTTTATTTCCATTTTGTATGTAATCATATATCAGTTCTTTAATATTAATGAAATGAAGTTTTATTTTTGCTGCATCTTGGTGTTTATGTTTATATATGTATTTTGTTATGTTCCTGCATAAGTCTGAATCAACGGTATCAGAGTGGTCTGCTCTTTCTCTATATTTCTTTGAATGTCCCCAACGAGGTCAGGGTATAAGAAATTAGGGCTTGAAATGGTTGAACCTTTGCAACACCAACCTCGCAAACCTTGATGACCTCCCATGGAAGAAGAAAATAAGGATGATGGGGCTAGAGATTCTTTCAAAATATTGCTCGAGGAAGCTCTTGAGTGATAGAGGAATGTGATGATGGATAAATTTGTCTAGATCCTTCGGAAACTACCCATAGGAGATGCATCTTCATCCAACAGCCACTCTTGAGGCACCACTCCTTTTAACGTACAAGTTAACTTTGACATTCCCATATTTTAAGGTTGTATAGATGCAAACGTCATAGATATATGGTTAAATTTGTTGGAAGGATATTTTCGGTTCATGACTTTTCCAATCAGGAAACTATTACTTTTGCACTCCTTAAAGTTTCCCCCCATGTCAAGGGCTGGTGGGAAACCTACTATGAACAAAAGGACGAGAGGGAACCCTCAATGTTTTCAACCATGACCACTTGGAATTCTTTTCGAGACGCCATCAAGGAACAATATTACCCTGTTGTGAGCTATGAAGATAAATACATAAAGTGGACCACAATGCAGCATGGAAGGGACCAAGATGTGTCATAGTTCACAAATATTTTCCATACCCTTTACACGAAGCTAGGTATCAAGGATTCTAAGCAACATTTGGTACTCAAGTACCATGACTGTCTACACAAGTACATCTAGGACGAGATGGAGTTCTTAGACATCTCCTCGCTTGGCACCACCTACTCATACGATGTCAAGATCGAGCATAAATTTAAACAAAAGAAGCGAGGCTTTGGATATGGGAATCTAAAAAGAGGGAAGGGTGCCCCCAAACTACAAAACAAAGGACAAAGCTAAGGCGGGGTGACCCAATACAACCCGTTGAATCCACAAGAAAAGAACAACACCACGAAGACAAAGAAGTACATAGGGAAATGATGTGAGTTCCATAAGAGCCCCACTCACAACACAAGTGAGTGTTGAGCCAAGCAGTCACTGGTGGCCGAGCTGAAGGCTTCCGAATTAGATGAATGTTCTAACTCTGAGTCAGAAACCAACATGGGGAATGACAAAGGGAAGCAAATTATTGATGCAGAGCCTAGTGCCACCTTTGCCACCACCAATATCCAGAAGAGGGGGAGCGACTCTTCCACTCACAAATGTGGGTGAAGGGTTCTCTGTTGTAGTTCATTGTCGACAATGGAAGCCAAAAGAACCTCATTTCAACAGAGTTCGTGAAGTGGTTGGGCTTACTGACCACACCACTGATCCAGATTTAAATAGGAACGCAATAGATTACAGAGATAACCATAAATACCGAGATGTGATAACCATAAATAAAGAGATGCAGCGGAAATAATACTTCATTTCATTAATGGAAAATACCGAAATATGCTTACAACCAGAGATGGAAATAAACCAGCTAGGGCGATGGCAGGTTATCTCTGAGAAGAGATGTGTGGCTACATGCCTCTGAACTGTGTTACAATGAGGCTCGAAGGCCTATTTATTGTTGAGAAACAATGGAAAAACCCTTCACATTCCAAAACCTAACCCTGGAAGATGAAACGCCAATTGTGGGCCCCGTTTTTGGGTAAGTTGGTACGTCAACTTCCCGGGGTTGCGAATTGGTCGT